>VCRD01007897.1:0-16559 GCA_006783055.1 Trinorchestia longiramus
GGCACAATGGAGACAATGTCATTAATACAATGGGCACAATGGAGACAATGTCATTAATACAATGGGCACAATGGAGACAATGTCATTAATACAATGGGCACAATGCTACTAAGGCTATGGGCACAATGGAGACATCGTTACTAGCACTTAATGTCACTTGTCACCACTGACAAGATGAAAATTACAAGAAAATTTTAAGTAACTTTTGCAAAACAGGGATGTTGGATGTCATTCGGTTGCAGATTTCTAAATGTGATAGAGAAATAACGAAGAAAAGCCTAAAGAACTTTACAGACTGTTTTAGTACTGTGTTAATACGAAGGATATAGATTATGACTTCATGTACTGTGTGTCTTCGAATAAATGTATTGGATGAAATAGAACAGATGATTTATTTATACATGAAATATCTGGTGATTCACAGCACATAATCTGGATAAAGTGTAACAAAGGAAAGAGCAATTTCCTGCGAAATAAAAAAGAAGGAAGGAAATTTGACACCAGATGAAGGTTTATTGCTTTACGGGCTATAATTAGGTATGACGAAATGATTTAAACACAAAAATGGTGAAAAATTTATATGATGCGTATGATGATACGGCGAGAGAAAAGGGAAAAGAGAGAGAGAGAGCAACTGGAGAATTATATTAGATAACTCATACTCAATACCAACAGAAGTATTGAGAGGTAACAACAATATTGAGAGGTAACAACCGGAGTATTGGAAGGTAACAACAGAAGTATTGGGAGGTAACAACAGAAGTATTGAGAGGTAAGAACCGAAGTATTGGGAGGTAACAACAGAAGTATTGCGAGGTAAGAACCGAAGTATTGGGAGGTAACAACAGAAGTATTGTGAGGTAAGAACCAAAGTATTGGGAGGTAACAACAGAAGTATTGTGAGGTAAGAACCGAAGTATTGGGAGGTAACTACCGAAGTATTTGGAGGTCCCAATACTAAGAAGTGTAGAGACTTTACAATACTTCTTTACAATAATACTAATAATATCCCAATGTAATAATAATAATAATAATAATAATACCCAATACTAAGAAGTATTGGGAGGTAACAACACAAGTATTGGGTGGTAACAACAGAAGTATTGGATGGCAACAACAGAAGTATTGGAAGGTAACAACAGAAGTATTGGAAGGTAACAACAGAAGTATTGGGTGGCAACAACGGAAGTATTGGAAGGTAACAACAGAAGTATTGGGTGGTAACAACAGAAGTATTGGATGGTAACAACATGAGTATTGGATGGTAACAACAGAAGTATTGGATGGTAACAACAGAAGTATTGGTAGGAAACAACCCTCATAGTCCCAACAGCTAGACCAGGAGGTCGCTGCTTAGTTGTGCTCTCGTTCACGGGCCTCAAAAAGCTCGCCTGCAAAGTTCAGTTCATCTACAGAAGAATGAAGTTCAGTTTGCTGGTCGTAGTCATTCCTATACAGCTCTGAGGTGCCTCTGACCGTTGTGTGGTTATTGTTATTTAGCCAGTGTTTGTTGTAATCCTTGTGTGGTGTTCATGTTGTTGTTGTTGTTGTTGCTCAGCCAGTGTTTGTTGTAATCCTTGTGTGGTGTTCATGTTGTTGTTGTTGCTCAGCCAGTGTTTGTTGTAATCCTTGTGTGGTGTTCATGTTGTTGTTGTTGCTCAGCCAGTGTTTGTTGTAATCCTTGTGTGGTGTTCATGTTGTTGTTGTTGCTCAGCCAGTGTTTGTTGTAATCCTTGTGTGGTGTTCATGTTGTTGTTGTTATTCAGTCAGAGTCACTGTCCACCACATTCAGGGTGAAATTTTTGTTTAGCCAAATATTTATCATTAAAGATGTGTTTCATCACATTGATACTAATTTTAATTTTATTAAAATTGTTTGAACAGGAAAGATAGATTGTGTTGGTTGCCAGTCGAATATAAGACGAGTAGCTCAATGAAAGGAAATTGTACTCAAACTTGTTCGACTGTTCTCTTTCAGAAAACTCTTCTACTTTTGTCATGTATCTTTCATGACTCCCACAACGCATAAGAAAGTTACCACACAAAATATTTCCACACAGCGTAAGGTACTAAAACAAATGGACAGTTTGAAACTTCAGAAAAACGATGATTAGATAGAAGTAATTCTCCGGCACAACCATTAAACCAACGGATAATTTCAAGCTTCGTACAAGGGGGAATAACGTATAAAATGTAATAACGTATAAATAACGTATAAATAACACCAAGGATCCCTACGGAGAGCTTCAAGCCTCATGCAAGAAGGACTTAAGTAAAAATCACACGCTGGTTCACAGAATTTGCAAGAAAGCAGACAATGGCAACTGGGGTGCGGGAGTCGGACACACCAAGCAAGAACTATGAAAGCAAACACCTTTGTTCGTGCTTTAGAAATCCAGCGCAATGCTCAGTCCCTCTCAGTGCCCCTCAGTACCCCTCACTATTTCTTATTGTCCCTCAGTACCCCTCAGTGCCCCTCACTATTTCTCATTGTCCTTCAGTACCCCTCAGTGCCCCTCAGTGCCCCTCAGTGCCCTTCAGTGCCCCTCAGTACCCCTCAGTGCCCCTCAGTGCCCCTCAGTATCCCTCAGGATTGTTCATTGTCCCTCAGTTCCTTTCAATGCTCTTTAATATTCCTCAGTGTAAGTATTAGACTAATATTTGACCTTTGCATTCAGTTAGGGAATAATCAATGACCAAGGAGACAACACAATTATGTTGTTTCCTTTGTTATTGAGTTCCTTTGAAGCTCTCATTTTTTATTGCACCGTCAATTCATAGTTTATAAACACAATTTGCACCTTAACATACCAGACAACTGTCAGTCGATGACAAAATTTTTTAAAAGGCATTAATTTTATTGTTTTCTTTAATGGTTTCAACCCTCAAATAGCTGCTATATGTTTAAATTGAAACTGCCACAATATTTGCAAAAATCTACGGACCAAAAAACCTAAGATTTAAATTAGCAATGCCAGGTTAAAAACGGTGTCAAAAAATCTACGGAAATAAAAACTAACATTTAACTTACAATTGGTGACACGTGTGAACGGAAGAAATGAATTTAAGAGAGGCTGCATCAAAGATTCATGTCACTGTCATCTGCAAATGATCGTTCTAAAAGTTTTTACTAATACTTGCATTCACATTTCAAACCAAGGCATCAGGAACTATTTTATATTTAGTGTGGGAGAGCAGAACCAAATAAGTGTGAATCATTTTACTTATTTTCTTTTTGTTAAATAATAAATATCTTTTATGTCAAGATGCCTACAATTTTTAACCTGAAATTCATTTTCAACAACACGTGGAAATGCAGCAGAAATCAACAACATGTCAGGTTGAAAATTACCACGTGTGTTATAGATCAACAGGAGTTATTAAATGGACATCCACTCATCTAGTTACCTTATGAACTATTAATTAGTGATTACCTTAACGGTAACACACCTGTGTAAACTGTTGAACAATTAATTAGCCTTAACTTCTACGGTAACACGCCTGTGTAGACTTCTGAACAATTAATTCGCCTTAATGTTTATTATAACCCACCTGTGTAAACTTCTCCAGGCACATACTTCTCAGGATTTCCACTAATTTTTATTTTGTATCCGTTGTCGCCAGGTGTTTTCTCAGAGTGGGTGTGGTATGGTTGGCGGTTGCATGTTATTGTTGTGGTGGCTGGCTGACTGAGCAGCCACATGGCTGTTGCACACAGCCACAGCCACTTGCATGGCTTGTTCATGGCTGACGAGGGTAACTGTAAAAAAAAAGAGATTTTATATCAGGGATCAACGAGGAAAAATATTTGTTAGTAAGATCTATAATACGAGAATTAATTACATAGAAATATATTTGCGATGTTCTTTGGAAAATGTTTATTGCTTTTGTAGAGTGAGAAAAAATCCTAATTAGAATCAAGACTTTTATTTAGGATTTAGGCGTTTAACTGGACTGTCAGCCAGAACACTACAGGTGTTAACTGGACTGTCAGCCAGAACACTACAGGTGTTAACTGGACTGTCAGCCAGAACACTACAGGTGTTAACTGGACTGTCAGCCAGAACACTACAGGTGTTAACTGGACTGTCAGCCAGAACACTACAGGTGCTGACGCCGCCTTGCGATGGAAAAACAAGTTCCATTTCAACGAAAGATGGAATTATCGCCTAATAATTAACGAAAGTTAAATAAAACCAAACCACCCGAAGAGACGAGATCAATGAACACTGTTGTCAGTCTATGATGTTGATGTATCTTTCTGATGATTAATAACAATTACAATATATAATAATATTTATCTACTATATACATTAATAACGTATGGCTAATTAATATATCTAATTAAGCTCAATTAGCGGCTTACAAATAATTTTAATTGATAACATTGTCATTCATTTAGCAGGTTTTGTTAGGGTGCTAATTTTGTGATAATTGAATGACGAAAATCGTACATTGAAAAAACCACTCAATTTATTAGTAATTTGTTGTTGTTTCGAAAATTGTAAATTTGAAAATCCCTCAAAATTGATATTATTTTCTAGAGTAAATCTAAGAAGTAGAGCTTTTGCATTTAAATGTATGAATGAAAACAATTTTATAGAAGCGTATAATTTTCTGAGTTGTTTCTGTCGTTTGGATTTTTATTGTTATTGTTATCATAATCCTAATTATCCTAATTATAATCATAATTATCGTAATTATAATCATAATTATCGTAATTATAATCATAATTATCGTAATTATAATCATAATTATCACAATTATAATCATAATTATTGTGATTATTGATGATATTTTGAAATTATCATAATTACTATTTGCCGAGGGGCATATTTTTCAATTCGAGAAACAGTTTTATTGTTTCTTTCAAACAACATATTTTCCTGTTGTACATACTGCTCTAAATACTGCAAATATTTCCGAAGATTAATTTTGGGTGCAGCAACATACACACACTAAACAGGCAAATTACATGAAATTTATTATTTGCTATATTGAAATATCTCGACAACATCACAGTATCAAAATGGACATAAAAATGAGCTTAAAAAATCATCCTGGAAACGTAATTCTTGTTGGAAGACATTACCGAAGTCCGCTGTCTAAATTAATTTCTTGAAGCATTTCCTCAAAACAATGAAATTTGCTGGGAAAATGATGTAACTCCAGCAGTTGCTGGGAGCTGATTTAACTCCAGCAGTGGCTGGGAACTGATTTAACTCCAGCAGTTGCTGGGAAGATTTGTAACAAGGCTTAGGGTGCTGGCTGGGACAGGTTGGGACAGGCTGGGACAGGCTGGGACAGGTTGGGACAGGCTGGGACAGGTTGGGACAGGCTCGGACAGGTTGGGACAGGCTGAAACAGGTTAGGACAGGCTGGGACAGGCTGGGACAGGCTGGGACAGGTTAGGACAGGCTGGGACAGGCTGGGACAGGTTGGGGACTTGCCCGCTATTTGAATGTAAATTAGGGAAGTTCTGAGCTCTCTGACCCGACAGAGCAGAACGCTGCTGACATCCTGTCTTAACTGGCACAGTTGCAACGCAAACAACTGCGCCAGTTGTAATGCAAAATTAGGAGGAAATTGGAACATTAGGAATTTGTTGAATGCAAACATATGAGGCAGTTGTGAACATCTGTGGTAGTTGTAATCTAAACATCTGTGGCAGTTGTAATACAAACATCTGTGGCAGCTGTGAACATTTTTGGCTGTTGCTAGAAATTCACGATCAAAACAGAATCGCATGATCAGGTTTTTGCAGGCACTTTATTCTTGAGTGAGAGATGAGCCATTAAAATTACATTAAAATTAGAACATTTACTACTCCCATCGGTCCAAAATTGTTGGTGCAAATCAATTTTCAAGTTAGTCTGCAAATAGTACGATGAACCAATACGAAAGGTTTGATTCAAATAAAATACATGTTAACTCAATCATATACGTCACATATTACTGGAATACTTTGAATTGGCAATGTACAAAAAATGAAAAACTAAAACTTAGGACTATTTTTGGCTTTTGTACCAACGATTTCGGACCGGAGGGAGTACAAAAATTAAGTCGTATGTTCTTCTTGCAAGTCTCACTCCATCCCTCGATCTTTTCTCTTCAATTGCGCTTTCTTTTGGTTCATCCTTCGCTTGCCATTTCTACATATTTTCTGTTGTTAAAACTACTCTTACTATTCTAACATTAAGCCTCATCACTACTCTTGAGATGTTAACATTAACAATGAAGACTTCAATTTATCTGTACTATATATTTGATTGGAAATAAAGCTTCTTTGTTTCTTTCTTTCTCTAATATTTCCCTTCTAATTCTTCTCTTTATTCGTACATTTATCGTTCTTCTCCCTGTCAATCTTCCGCTTGTAATTCCTTCACTTCATGCTTATCGGCCAGTCATTTCTATTCCTCTTATTATTTTGCTGAATTCCTCATTCTTTTAGCACGAGCCAGAAAAAAATTATTTTCCGTCATGTGCTAACAGAAACCAAGTAGCTTCTAATGCCTTTAATGAGCGTTCTATATTCAGAACACGCTCCTCATAAACTTAAGCTAATAATATGTTTCAAAAGAACTCATGAAACTCTCTTCAATAATTAACATCTTAATAAGAAAAATGTCTTAGCTTCCAGATAGCACTAAGCATTTCCTAAATAAATCTCTAGCGTTTGCTCATTACGTAGGATTTTATAGCTCCTAACTCAACTGTTTCAAAACAGATGTACATCCATTTTAAGGTTTTATGCAATTTGCACGTTAATAAACATGAACCCATACATTTTATTAAAAAACTTTGTTCCTTTAAAATATAATGTAATTACACTCGAAACATTAAATTCTCAGCCAACTCGAGCAATATAAACTCTAGGACGTTATTTTAATTTCACAGGACACGGAGTGTCAAGGCAAACCCAATTCTTGAAAGGCAAACAGGAAATTTTTTTCAAAGGCTATCGTCAGTTTAGAACAGCTAGTCTTGATTTTATGAAACACCTTCTATTTCCAGAGGCATCCAAACACTTTCCAATAGCTTGTGTTGACTTTTATCATCATGAGGCAGTTTTATCTTAAACGAAAACGGCTTTTCTAAACAAACACCAACAGAACAAACGCACTCGACTTTAACTTCAGTTTACTTGCGGATTTTTAGTCCCAAGTAAGCAGGGAAATAAAAAATATAATCCTGGCCAGTATATTTTACCTCTTCCTACACTTGACACTTGTCTCGTGGTACTCCATGAAACACAACTTTGATGACTCACAAGTCCCTGAGGTAATTAGAATCTCTCGGCAACCAACAGCTTAAATACGGAACATCGTCCATGATGACATTTTTCATGAAGCACGAGCTGCAGGCGCGGCTCCACTTCTGGTGCAACTGTCAACTACAAGCAAGCTAGAAAAATAAATTAGACTCTGTGTTCAGAGGTCTTGCCTGCTTGAATGAGATAGAATGAAATGATGGCTTCAAGGGATTTGTACAATGAGAGGATTACGTTGAGAGAATAGAAGAGTTCTTTGCTAATGTGGGTTTTATTTTAAAACATAGAGTGTGTGGTGTATTTTTTTCGGAGAGTTTGTGCCAAACGATATGCGCTTGAATATCAGTTACAGAAAGTCAAAACTGCAACTACGCTTTTGTCTTAACATCATACATCTAGAAAATCAGTAATATTAGACTCAAATTCTTTTCATTTGACATATTTTGAAGCATGTGGTAAGAATTTGAAGTTCAAGAAGAACAGAATTAGTGTTTCTTTAATTTATTATAGCTATTATATCGTTCAAAAAATGTTAATGCTCAAATTTTGATAAGTTCAAGCAATATTAAATAACAATTAAGGAAGTGACTTACATGACTAAATATGACACGTTAATACGTTGACTGAAGACTTGAACAAATTGCCATAAAAAAGTTGAGAAGTTTTTGGCTGCACAACTGAGTGGAGAATTCAGGGTTTGTGGAATAGAGATTTCAAAATCCAGATTTTCTTCTACCTTCCCAAAAATTGCAAAAATAGAACAATAAATCAGGAAGAATAATTTTTCCACTCGCGTTGTAGGTGTATGTAAGCAATGATTAAGTTAAAAAAGTGGAATACTGCAGTAATTGCACGGGAGGAGGGAAATTTTCAGTTGTGTGTGTGTAATTATCAGCACAACTTTACATTCATCACCGAAAATTTTCGGCCATTGATACATATTTATAATGGTCGAACTTTATTTTCAAAGGAGAAACTCTGGCCCGATCTAAAAATGCGTTGAAGATGTAGTGCTTTACTAACACACAAAATTTTATTTTTTCTCTGACTCACAATGTTTTTGATATCTCGGTAATGAATAACGCTCTATACTTTAGTCACGCATTTAAATCCGTAATGTAAATTTGTTCTTAATGAACTTTATAACCTTTTCATTAGAGAAGCTGTTCCTTAACACACTCTATATACGACTATGACCAACTAAACAAAACAAAAATATTTTCTATCAGAATTTTTTTTCCACTCAAAATGTCCTGATGGAGGTGTTTGTGTGTGATAGAATCGTGTGGGCGCAATGAAAGTGCCTGTGTGTGATTAAGGTGCCTGTGCGTGATTGACGTATGAAGGAATGGGACTTGAGTAAATCAATTGCTCATCTCGCTCTCAAGGCCATACTCTATTCTGTATTATATTCCTTCACATGTCTTAAAGTTTCACTCCATTACAATATACAATTATTTTTCTTGAGCTGTTCTCCTGCTCATTTTCTCTTTTTTTTTCTCTTTCAGAAAGCTCGGCCAACTGCACAACACAGCACAGTTCACACAATCAAGACCATTTTGTTCGCCTCACTTCTATTTTAACGATATTTTCTGAGCTCTAGACTCTGTCTTATGACTTTGTTCTGTCTTACGACTTTGTTCTGTCCTACGACTTTGTTCTGTCCTACAGCTTTGTTCTGCCCTACGACTTTGTTCTGTATTATGACTTTGTTCTGCCTTACGACTTTGTTCTGCCCTACGACTTTGTTCTGTCCTACGACTTTGTTCTGTCCTACACCTTTGTTCTGCCCTACGACTTTGTTCTGTCCTACGACTTTGTTCTGTATAATAACTTTGTTCTGTCTTAAGACTTTGTCTGTTCGACCAAGCTCCTCCTCGATGCTTTTAATGTCTGTTGTAAAGTCGTAAGAATTTGGAATCTTTAATCATGAAGTCATTTACGAAGTATAGCTTAACTACCACATTACGAATTAATGACAGTAAGCTAACGAAGAACATTAAATCAGGGCAGGAAAATATAATGGAAAGTCAAGTAATAAAGACAAGGTGCTTGTCAGGTCTGTCTAGTCATCGTCAGTCGTAAATAAAAATTGCGTCTGTTTAACGAGAATTTTAAATTAGCAGTTTAAATTTAAAAAGAGCTATTTTAATTTATGTTCTTCAATAACCATAAATAAAATCCGTCACAACCATAGAAGTTGCAAGTCCGCTACAGAATTATAATCCTAGTTAATTAAACTAATTAAAGTTCTTTAATAAGCGTAGTTTGAATTTACCTTCACCGTAACTTTACGGCACACAGCTGACTGACGGTCACCGTAACTTTACGGCACACAGCTGACTGACGATCACCGTAACTTTACGGCACACAGCTGACTGACGATCACCGTAACTTTACGGCACACAGCTGATTTAACCGACCTCCTTAACTCAATATCACCATTGAAACTCAACCACTGGCTTCTTTTTCTTATCTGAGCTGCAGCGTTCCTTGTACGATCCTAGCAGCCATTAAAGATGAAGCTTTCTCATGCTTAAGTGTCTTCCTTTGTCAAGCCTGACAAAGATACAACAGCAACAAAGATACAACAGCAACAAAGATACGACAACAATAAAGATACAAAGATACAACAACAACAAAGATACAACTGCAACAAAGATACAACAGCAACAAAGATACAACAGCAACAAAGATACAACAGCAACAAAGATACAACAGCAACAAAGATACAACAACAACAAAGATACAACAGCAACAAAGATACAAAGATACAACAGCTGTGCGAGTATCGCTGTCAAAGATACCGCAGCAGCTGAATTCTCTGTCGCCTCGCTAGAACACAGAATACTTCTGTATTATGCTTATAGGTCAAAATTCTTTCCTTGTATCTTAAAGGGAATATGATGGTCTTGTGTTATGTTTTGAGAGCTACATTTTCGTCGTATGTCATGTTTCAAAAACTAGATTTTCGTCTTATGTCGTGTTTTAAAAACAATATTTTCGTCTCGTGTCTTGTTTTGAGAGTAACATTTTTATTTTATGTCATGTTTTGAGAGTAACATTTTCGTTTTATGCAATGTTTTGAGAGTAACATTTTCATTTTATGCCATGTTTTGAGAGCAACGTTTTCGCCTCATAACATAAATGATATCACCATAAAATTTTCAAATTAAAATTACAAGTTTGTGTGTATGTGTACTCATCTGTACATGAAACAAATGTGAACTATGTTACATTTGAGTATTTTTTGCTTGTGCATTGTATAAGAATTGACATTATTTGTTTGTGATCATAATTCATCCATTTATGTATTAGACAGTGTATATCCCTCTTTGTGTGTGTCCGTCCCATTACTTCCCGTCTATTACTGAAGAAAAATTATTGAACTGAAATCAGAACAGGTATGCATGTATAACAAGCATTGTATTGTGGATACCAAAAGCGCCGGATTACTATAAAATACGCCATTTTATACCCTGTCCGTGACGGATTTATACCCACTCTCAGAGACGGATTTCTATCCCCACTCTGAGACGAATTTATACCCTACTCTCTAACGGATTTACACCCACTGTATCGGATTTATACCCCTACTCTGTATCGAATTTATACCCATATTTTATATCGGATTTACACCCCACTCTTTTACGGATTTATACCCATACTCTATATCAAATTTATACCCCACTCTCTAACAGATTTACATATACCCCCCTCTCTGACGGATTTATACCCCACTCTCTAACAAATTTATACCCATACTCTGTATTGGATTTATACCCCTATTCTGTATCGGATTTATACCCATACTCTATATCAAATTTATACCCCACTCTCTAACGGATTTAGTCCCCACTCTCTAACAAATTTATACCCATACTCTGTATTGGATTTATACCCCTATTCTGTATCGGATTTATACCCCACTCTAAAACGGATTTATACCCATACTCTGTATCGGATTGATACCTCACTCTGTAACGGATTTATACAGCTATTCTTTGATGGATTTATACCTCATTTGGTGTGGCAGAAGGTACGGATTTATACCCCACAGCCACTCTCGCTGACCTCCGACTTACGATGGCCGCAGGTAATTTCAATCGATCAGGTCTACATTATTGGCTAGACGTTGAGTTCAATTTTGAGGCCATAACCGTTTTATGGGTGCAATGTATGGCGCCGTTATACGGGGCTACCCATAAAAAGTTAACCGAAATTTTATTAATACTTATTGGTATCCAGAATACCAACTGCAAGCATGAGATGGATGTTCTGTTTGTTACATCATACTGTTTTTATCGATTTGTATTCTGGATACCAAAAATTTCAGTTAACCATTTTTGGGGGTCCAATGACTTGTATGTCAAAATGAAATTGATTTTATTCGATGATTTTACCTGGCTGCTATTACTTCTGAAGCATAATTTGCTACTATGTATTAGCATAAGGAATTGATAAAATGTTTCATGTATACCCTACAGCAACAGGAAGGTGTCTTATCGCTTTATTTTATAGCCATTTTACTGAGCTCATTAAAATTGTCTAAAGTTGTTACATTTTTATGACTGTTACGTGCATGTGATACACCGCACATGAATGTTAACTCTTCTCAAGTTTGACGAAGAAATTAAATTTCAACTAAAATGAATCAAAGAAACATTTTGGACTGCTTCGAAGACTTTTTTAATAATTACCAACAATTCTTAATCATCATTAAAACAATTGCCTACATTTTTGGCAGTATATCTTAGCACACATATTATACAGGGTGCGGCAACATAACTTCCTTTTCTCAAGGGAAGTTCTTTAAAAAAATGAAGTTATTGACACAAAGACACACAGTTAGTGTGACAATTACAAGTAAAGCAATACAAATATATTTACCATAGGAAATACATGAAAGCTCTTTTCACAAGATTCTCAGGACGTCAATTAAACGAAGACATTTCTCGAGCTTCGTTGCTTCATAAATAAAATAACATAACATGGAACAGAAACTAGAGCTCCCTGCAAACAAATGTTCCTTGAGAAATCCAGAGCTGCAATTTATGTGCATTTCCTAGAATACGGGTGGGTTACAAAATTGTTCATAAAACAATAAACTAAATAGGAAATAAAAGTTTGAGAAAAACTTCACTCCAGTAGATAATTTTTCTGATTTGTTGCGTAATTTTTTTGCTGCTAGTTGTAAGCAATTGACGAGAAGTGTTTTGAAATGCATTTGTAAATTCTGTACACAATTACGTATATGGATAGAATGTTATTTACTGTGTACATCATACGCTATTTTCCAAAATTTATTCTTTCATGAAACGTACAACACCTTTGGGTTCTTCCTGTCATCGTCTTCCATCACTATATCTATTAACAAACAAATTGAAATAGGTAAATAACTAACAAATAATTCCTTTTATTCCACCACATTACTATCACAGATTCCCTTAAAATCTTCATCGTCACACTTGTTCAATTCATTCACTTCCATTTCTTTACACAATAAAATATGAAAAATTTTCACTTCACATTGCACACACATGACTATGCCAGAATATTCCTACAATGTTATTTTTTTTTAAATAACTGTTGTTTAAGTCCTCCATTTTCACACATTTCCACAATAAAGTGCAAAAGTCTTTCATTTTGCATCACACACACCTGACTGTGTACGAGTATTGGCTTCAGATTTCTTTTTTCAAGGAAACGAACGCAGCGCAAGCACAAACTTCAAACAAAATTCTACCTCACCAACTCTGCGCGCTCTGCCAACTCTGCTATGAAATTCCTGCTCTGGTGTACGCAATGCTCCTGGTGTGGCTTCAATTTGTAAGCTTAACAAGTTGTAGATTGGCATGACTTATCTACATCTACATATATAATCTACATATATAATAGGCAATGTATCTCCATCTCTCTGTCTCTCTCTCTCTGCATCTGTGTGTGTGTCCGTCCCATTACTTCCTATCTATTACTGAAGAAAAATTATGGAACTGAAATCAGAATGGGTATGTATGTTATTGGTAGATAAAATACAAAATGGAAGATCTGTATACATTCATCAAAAATATTCAGATTCTGATAGTACCATGGGTAAAACTGAACATTGTATTTCATTCAGAAGATCCTTAATTTGATCACTTTTAAACTAAGGAATTTCAACGGTTACTATCTGGGCCATGTTATTGATAGATGAGATACAGAATGAAAATTCTGTATATATTAATGAAAAGTATTATTTTAAAACACAACAATTCGTCGTCAATTTTTAATGCATTCATTTTTATAATAATTTGAAGTTATTCAAATCTAAATCGTAGAATTTCCACGGGAACTATCTAGTACTATCACCAGCTTGGTCGACTGGTGAGCGAATCTGCTTGCGAGCGGAAAGACCCGGGTTCGAATCCCGCTGCCGACATGGTTGACGCGGCTAGAAATACGGCATGGGACTTGGGTAAAACAACCGAATAATCATCGAAGTAATTATCCGACCCAAGAATGGGCCCGAAGGTTCGTTCCTATAGCCTCATTCTATTCTATTCTACTATGATATTCATCTATATTTTACGCACACGTTCCACATTGGTTGAATTTGTAAGATGAAAAGTTGTAGGTTGGCGTAACTCAAACTGTGATATTCATCTATACTTTACATCCCACGTTGGTTGAATACGTAAGGAGAAAACCATAGGTTAATTTAACTCATATAGGAATGTTTTTGCTATTCTTTATGCTCACGTTGGTCGTGGGTTGAATAAGTACAGTGAGAGATTGTAGGTTGCTGTAGCTTATACGGAAGATGAGGGCGATAAAACTTGCTTGTGTTCAACGTGTGATGCAGCGTTTTCCAATCAACCAATACGTACACCTTCCGTATATAATTACTGATAGATACATGCGAAGAAATTTAGTTAGACATTGTTTACGGAAATTGAAAAATAGAGTGTTAAAATGTGTGAATTTTGAGTTAAATTTGCATAAAATGGAGTTATTTTACGCTAGTTTTCCCCTAAATTTTGCATGATTTTGAGTGATGTGGCGCCGAGCTACAGAAGGAAACTAGAAAATGACAGCAAAAGAGACAAAAATACATTGAAAGTGTCCAACAGTTCGCTGCAGTTGAGTCTTTTACTGTAGTCCAGCGGTTAAACTGTAGCCTTGTGTTGTCAGGTCTCTGTTTCGAGTCCCCTGACAGCACTCGGATTTTTTCCTGCATGCGACACAGGGGACTAGGAAGACATACGGACTGACTGACAATTTCTTCAAACTTTCTGTTCATTTTTATGTGTCCCTATGAGCTTCTACCTCAAGTCACAGCACAAGAAGGACGGCAACACTCTCTGAAACAAGATTCCTAGTCGTAAGATGTTAGCATAAAGAATTGAAAAAACGTAAATTTCATGTATACCTGATTGAAATGAAGTTTTTTTTCCCTTTTCTTTTTATCTTTCTATCTTTTAGAATGTAATTTTAAACCAGGGGTACCAGTGTTTGTTTTATCACTTCACTAGTCGCAAAATCAACCAACATGCGATTCACTGTTAGATAGAAGCTCTAGCAAGCGTAGCCGCGACGATTTTTAAATCACTGAGAACTAATTGACTTCCATTTAGGCATCTCATTGTCGTATGAAGTGCTGCTATTGGTGAAGAAGTTATGACTTTGCATGTTCGAGCATGTCGTAAGTTGGACGTAAGTTCTGTAAGAAATATTTACGACCTCTACGGAAGGGTGAGCACTGCAGCAAGTCTTAGTGTTTGAGGGCTCGCATATTAGAACAAAGACGCTTTCATAAGTACTGCAACTTGACAGAAAATACATGGGCCCTCATACATAAAATTGCAGTGGGTAGAAAGGTTATTCATCCACTGAGGGAACAGGTGGAGGAGTTATTTATCCACTGAGGGAACAGGTGAAGAGGTTATTTATCCACTGAGGGAACAGGTGAAGAGGTTATTTATCCACTGAGGGAACAGGTGAAGATGTTATTTATCCACTGAGGGAACAGGTGAAGATGTTATTTATCCACTGAGGGAACAGGTGGAGAGGTTATTTATCCACTGAGGGAATAGGTGGAGGAGTTATGTATCCACTGAGGGAACAGGTGAAGAGGTTATTTATCCACTGAGGGAACAGGTGGAGGAGTTATGTATCCACTGAGGGAACAGATGGAGGGACTATTTATCCACTGAGGGAACAGGTGGAGGGACTATTTATCCACTGAGGGAACAGGTGAAAGGGTTTACGCTAAATATAAAGCGTTCATCAGACACGAAAAAATATTTAAAAGTATTTATTTTCAGGATCATTCAACTTGATATAAAATTTCAGGACAGGTTTTTAGTAATGACTGTCAGAAGTTTTTTTTTGTTTTTTAGGTTGTAAAACAAGAATTACTTTCGAAAAAACCTCTTCAATTTCTATGTACTAGAATATTATTGCACTAATATTTACGTTCATGTTGCCGTTGAGACACAGTTTCATAATTCCATATAAAAATAATGAATGCCATTGTCATTCTTCCTTCTCTATAACTTTTCATGCATGAAATTCGTTCCTGAATACTGCATTCAAACAAGTCTTGTGTTTCATATGAAGTTTTGAAAAGTTTGACTGGTTCTCAGTTTTGTTTTCTTCCTCTTCAAAATAAAATGCATGACAGGCTTCAAATTTTCACATGCAATGCTGTTTGGTTTGCGTTTTGATTGCTGATAATACTTTCAAGGCGCTAATTACAGTTGTTTAGGTTTGTATAATACTTTATTTTAGGACATCATTTTTATCAACTCCCAAAGTGAGCGTAATTCAATTTTGGGTAATTAAGTTGTTGTTTTGAATAATTAAGTAGTTTTTCTGGATAATTAAGTAGTTGTTTTGCATAATTAGGTTGTTGTTTTGGATAATTAAGTAGTTCTTTTGGATAATTATGTAGTTGTTTTGCATAATTAGGTTGTTGTTTTAGATAATTAAGAGCTTCAGAAATTGAACACGTGAATTTCATCATCAAATTTAAAGTGTTGATGAAAGAACTTCACTGAAAAACTGGATTATTATTGTGTTGTTTGTAGTCCACCGGCCAGCTCCACGCAGTCGTTCATCACAAACTCAAATCTGTGGCCAAAAACTTCCCTCGTAAATTAAAGCTCTTGAATATCAAGTCCTCCTGCCCTGTGGGAGGATTATGTGTTCACGGGTTGTGTGTGAATAATGGATAACAAAACTGTTTACCACACGTGTGACATGAATAATGGATAACAAAACTGTTTATCACACGTGTGACATGAAT
>VCRD01007898.1:0-19444 GCA_006783055.1 Trinorchestia longiramus
GTGTGTGTGGAGTCGTACAAGCCATCGTAATATTTTTCTTATGACTGAGGATCTGGTTAGAATAGACTAAGGCAATAGACCAAGCCGCAAGGTCCATGCTTAGATTGCTACCCAAGTCTTATGCCGTAATGTCCCATGAACTGCTATCTTAAATAGTTACTCGTATTCTTCAAGAGGCACGCTCCTTTAAACCTTTGTAGTTTGTTTAAGGTATTTAGATTAGGGTATTATTCACGTCACGGATATCATTTATTTGTTAATTATATGTAAACATTGTGTAGAGTTATTGTAAATCTTTAATAAATATGTATACCATAGAATTTCTGAACTGTTAATTTCCCTATGGTATGAGTATAGTACAGAATGAAACAATAGGAACGAGCTGTTTGGCCCATTCTTGGGTCGATACCCAAGTCCTATACCGTAATTCTAGCTTCCGATGGTCAAGCTCAAACAGACCACGGCGGTTGCGGGTCTCGAACCCGGGTTTTCTTGCATCGCGAGCGGGTTCGCTCACCAATCGACCAAGCTGGCAGTAAATAGAATGAGGCATTAGGCACAAGCCGTTCGGTCCATTCTTGAGTCGATACCCAAATCCCATGTCGTAACTCTAGCCACCGATGGTCAAGCACAAACAGACCACGGCGGTTCCATATTTCGAACCCCGGTCTTCTCGCTCCGCAAGCAAGTTCGCTCACCAGTCGACCAAGCTGGTGGTAGTCGACCAAGCTGCTAGTTGTCGACCCAGCGCGTGGTAGTCGATCAAGCTGGTAGTTGTCAATAAGCTGTAAAGATCCTCTTGAAATAACACAGCAGTCCAATAAATTTTTCTAACTACGTAAAATTTCAAAGGCCTGGAGACAAACAGTAATATTATAAGCAACGCTGTTACGCTGATGCATTATCACAAGTTCTTCATCCATGCATAACCTTAGCTTCCATTGGTGATTTCACAACGAAATATAATATATAATTATTAAATCTGTGTATGATCAAATGACAGAACCGAGAGGGAATTTTGCAAGATTTGAATTAAATAAATATTAGTTTTGAGGTCAGAACAGTTTTTCGATTGGAAATGTGTTAGGTTGCTTGATTTGACAACGAGTTGCCATAGCTTTTGTTATTCAAACATGATTTCATTAATAGATATGGAATTTAGACATCTTTCACCTGTCCTGGCACACGAGGAGCGACTCATTTCTATCATACTACGAACAATATTGTCCAGCGTGTCAATATGAAAAAACTTCTGTGATGATGAAGTTGTTACCATATCTATACTCGCAAATTTCACGCAGGGAGACTTGGCCCTTCACAATCAAAACAGCGGAGGCAGAGCAGCCACACCAGTCAACCACCTTCAGAGCACTTTCACCTGTCTATTTATCTCTGACTAACTCTATAGGGCTCTTTCCACACATATCTGTAGAGGGAGACTGTACTTTTTTTGATGCACATTGCAAAAGAAGAAAAACTAGTAAGAGCCCCTCACACCTGAACTTCCCTCGTTTCTATTACGTTGTTCTTAAATCAGAACCTTAATTATGCTGTAAAGTCGACCTCAACAAGAGCAGGCATGGAAAGATGTGGTTTTCAAATAAGATGCTCTCCTAGAGGCAATTTTTCAACCCACAGCAGTAAATAACTGAAGTAAGCCCTCAATGTAGCCCTAACTACGTATTCTCTGCTTTCCAGACTGTACATGAGAGTTTAAAAACCATCAGTCCGCTCCCAAACTTTGTGTTAAAATTTTTGATGCCTTAATAGGTCGAATTTATTTTATTTCTTTATGATGATGCTAACAGTTAGTACCCAATTTATGTTTTTAAATTATTAACATTTTTCACACAATTGAATACTAATTTTCATTCAGTCTTATTTTAATGTACAACCAGCTCATAATTTTTAGGTTTATTAAATATTCTCAACTTAACTCAAAAATAATAAAGTTTCAAATAAGACATTATCAAATGGGTCACTATATGACACAGTTTTTAGTATATAATTCTGAGATTCTAATTTTTTTACACCGTATGGTTGTTAATTCAATATCAATTATTATTATTTCTTTGAGCGTAATATTCGATTTTTCCTCTTGGTGAGTTAGACAATCCGATGTGAGGAAAAAAGTAGGCAGAGTGAAAAAACGTGACGACAATATACAGATTGCGGTAACATACTTTCCTTTTTTGAGAGGAACTTCCTTTGAAAAAAAGGAAGTTGTGTTGCTACACCTTGTACTAAGAGATGTGTTATTTTCCCTAAAATTTCATGATTCTAGGTTAATATTTTGCAGTAAACGCCTAATATTTTATTATTTTCCTTATTTCAAATTTTAATATTCATAGAGTACAGTTCATAGAGCGGGATTACGTGAAACCCAGATGACAAATCGAGTTTTTAATTTTTAAAAAACTTGTCATATGAAGCACTGAATGTCAATACTGTTCATGTTTTAATTACTGAATATAATAAAATCTAATGTATTCATAAACTTACTAGTAGACCCACACCTGAAAAAATTCACGTGTATTTTACTGAATTTTTTCGTTTGATTTCCCAGTGGACGCCGGTTTTAGAAGAAGTTTTTACATTGAAGGCTGCTGTGCCTTCGGTATCCACAACACAATGCTTACAATACATGTGTACACGTTTCATTGAGAAGTCAATACTTAGCATAAAATAAAGTTATTTCAGCATGCACTATTTCGTCTTTCCAGCATATATTTCAGGAACTATATTTGCCATAGGGATGAAATTTCATGCAATCTAGTCTTGTTATTCAATAGACGAATTTTTTCCAATCTAAATCCTTAAGAGCGTGACAAAAAGACCGATCAACCGACCAAGCAGCCAATCAACCGGTCAAGAAACATACTATGTAGAATAGTATAGAATGAGGATATAGGAACGAACCATCGGGCCCATTCTTGGGTCGGATAATTACTTCGATAATTATTCGCTTGTTTACCCAAGTCCCATGCCGTATTTCTAGCCGCGTCAACCATGTCGGCAGCGGGATGTATTATGATATAGTGGGATATTTCGTGTCCCACTTGACTACTGAATTAGATTGGGAAATTAATTGGAAACAAGGCATTAATAAAGAGCTAAAATAAAGTGTTTATCTTACGCTAAGAATTAACTTCTTAATGAAACAGATAAACATGTAGTTCGAGCATTGTATTGTGGATACCCAAGACACAGGATTACCATACAATTCTTTTTTTCGGTTATTGGTCTTTTTCAGTAAAAAACATGTGAATTTTTTTACGTGTGGGTCTACAACTATTTATTAGAACTCAAGTCGTCTCAACAATATACTTTCTTTTTTTTGTTTATTGCCTTTGTTTTAATTTGGCATACTTTGCAGTTGTATTATATGATGTTAAATACAATCAATTTTAGTAATTCCATTAAAAAATTATCTTGACGACATTGAGAGAGAATCTCTATAATTTATAAGCACTCAATCAATTTAAAATTCGTTTCCCTTTCGGAAACCTGCCACCCGGAGCGCGTGAGCATTGCCGTGATCGCACACTTAACTTTAAATTTAAAGCCAGCAGGAGGTGGGGGGTCTATGTTACGGCTTTTAATGCCTTCTAAAACACATACATGCAACAGGGTGGCATTCCAGTATTTTTAGCCTGCCTGCCAGCCTCGTCTAAAATAATTCAAATGCCACCCTGAGTCATTCCATGCGAAAGAACCAGCCAAGTGAAGTGGAACACGACAACCTGAACGAGATCAAGAGCTTAAATTGATTCGCAAAAAACCTACGCTACACTGAAGAGCGCCGCTTAGAAAAGTTACCGCAGTGTGTTGTGAAAGCTCTGTAGCAAAAAAAAATGGAAAATAGCAGCCTGGTACTACACCCAATATACATATATTCTGACATTCGACCAGTACCTCCTCTCACATTCCATGGAAATTAGAAGGACATGGTGTAATATGAGACTATACATATCAGAACCACACCGCTGCTTCAAGTGTCAGTTGTAAGGGCATGGAGCCAAAACGTGCCAATTTTAAAGAGAAGTGTGAGCAACCTGTGGTCAGGACCAGCATGAGCTGTCTAATGATAAACTACCGAAATGAGCTAGTTCCGACAAGCAAATCCCTACTGGTTCTCGGGAATGCTTCTTTTATATATTGGAAGAAGAAATACTTGCTAAGCAAACGGAGCAGAAATTGAGCCATGGTGAAGTGATGCGTAATAAGCAGCAGGCATGTCATGCCCGGAACATCTTATGCTGGAAAAGTGTAAGCTCCTCAAAGGAGATTCAACTACATACCTCGCAGCGGTTTGTTCAGCTAAACCAGGGAGAAGCTCTATAATAACTGGATCTGAACATTATATCTTTGCTTTACCTTATTAGAGCTATCTGACGGGTAAAATGCAGGTGTTCTTCCCCTATGAGGGCCACAATCTTCAAGTTTCTATTAGTCAGTTGTTCTATTAACTTTTGTTTTTTTTTTGATTGGCGGATTTCTACATTAAGTTTTTCTTAATCTTCGAGCAATAGGGCTATATCCGTTTAGGCGATTATGTGGAGAAATAAGTAATATCTTGCAGTACTTTTGGTAATGAAATTATATTATGAACATTTGCTTATTTACAACCCATCAGAAGTTGAAAAAACAATCCTAATAAAACCTTGCAGATTAAACTTATCTCAAGCATGCAATGAGAGTGAGATACTTATTACTCCAGAATATAATATAATATAATAAGGCAATAGGAACGAGCCGTTTGCCCCATTCTTGGTTCAATACCGAAGTCCCATGCCGTCTAAAGTAAATCCATCAGTCATGCACGTACACCTTAACCACGTAAGTCAATTTAGTCATGTGCACACATATCACTCACGCACAGGCGTTTATGTCACGAGCATTTATCTCAATCATACATTAGCCTTAAGGAGTTAGGGAACTAGAGTTAGTAGGATGTAATACTAGGGGGTTCGTAATCCAAAATTTATCGAGACGATTTTTGAATGTGTTCACAGTGCCAGCAGAAACTATGTTTTCTGGCAGCTGGTTCCAAGTTGCGGCAATTTTAACGGGAAAAAAGTTCATAGCTTGAGATGGCTTGAAGTTTCTCAGTAATAGTTTATCACCGTTATTTCTGGTTCTTACGTTACCGTCTCCTTCGAAAAGCCCTTCCAGGGTAACATTGTTAAGGCCATTGAGATATTTAAAGGTCTCAATAAGTTGTCCTCGCAGTCTTCTTTGTTCTAGGGATATAAGTTCAAGGCGTTGAAGACGTCTTTCGTAGCTGAGATTGTCGAGTTCTGGAATCGTCTTCGTTGCTTTCCGTTGTATTTTTTCCATTTTATTAATATCTTTTCGTAAGGTAGGAGACCAGAGTTGCACTGCATATTCTAATTGAGGCCGGACTAGCGCTTTATAAAACGTTAATATTATGTTCTTTAACTTGTATTCAAAGTTTCGTGCAATGAAACCAAGAATCCTGCTCGCATTTTTGACGCTTTTTCCACTTGTTTGTCATGTTTGAGATTTTCAATGACAATGACACCTAGATCTCTTTGTTGCTGGACTGTTTCAATAGGTATGTTATACATCGTGTGTTGGAAATGCCGGTTATTTGCACCAACGTGCATTACTGAACATTTTTCAATGTTGAAGCTCATTTACCAGGTGTCAGTCTATTGTAGAAGACGATTGAGGTCTGATTGGATAGTTGCTTTGTCCCTTTCGGTGAATGCTCTGTGACAGAGTTTCGTGTCATCGGCGAATTTGTTGATTTTACTGATGATTCCGACATCAAGATCGTTGATATAGATGATGAAGAGGAGCGGGCTAAAACGCTCCCTTGAGGGACTCTTGATGTTACAAGCGCTGGATCACTTGTTTCATCGTGAATCACCACGCGTTGAGTGCCACCTGTGAGCCAGTTTCGTATCCATCGGGAGTAGTTGCCGCGTATTCCATGCGCTTCCCCTTTGGCCATGAGTCTTTCGTGGTGGACTTTGTCGAAGGCTTTTTGAAAATCTAGATAGACAAGGTCTACGGCTTTTGTACTATCGTATATACGGTTATCTTCTCCAAAGAAGTCAAGGAGATTTGTGAGGCAGCTGCGTTTTTCTCTGAAACCGTGCTGGGTGTCATTAATAAGATTTTGGTCATTAAGGTGCTTTGTTATACGGACTTTAAGTAGTCTTTCTATTGTTTTGCTGATGACAGATGTTAGACTGATTGGACGATAATTATTAGCGATTTGTTTGTTCCCCTTCTTGAAAAGAGGAGTGACATTTGCGCGCTTCGAATCATCTGGAACTATCCCAGTTTCAAGAGATTGATTGAAGATGTTTGTTAGAGGTTCGCTTATTACTTCGGCTGTTTCTTTGAGTATCCGGGGACCAAGGCCATCGGGTCCGGTTAACTTATATGGGTTAAAATGCTGAGCTGTTCCTCTACCTCTTCTACTGTAAATACGCCATCTGACAGGATTTCCTGAGTGTTTAAAACATGAGGTTGCGGGATTTCAGTTAAGTCTTCGTGAGTGAACTCAGAAGTAAAGTATGTATTAAGAATTTTTGCTTTGCTTTTGTTGTTCGTTTGCGTTGAGCCCTCAGAATCAATCAGTGGTCCAATAGTGTCTCTTTTGAGTCGTCTGTCGTTCACATATTTGTAGAAGCTTTTTGGGTTAGTTTTAGCTTGTGCTGCAACTGTAATTTCTTTATTTCGTTTGGTAAATTTTATCGTTCGCTTAACAGCCCTGCAGGCGTGGATGTGTTCTTGATGATGGGGTTCTGTTTGGTATCGTTTGAGTCGTCTGTACGAATGTTGTCTTGCATTGATGAGGCGTTTAATCTCTTGTGAGAACCAAGCAGGGTTATTAGTTGGACTGATTCGCTTTCTTGGGATATGGTGGTCAACCTATTTCTATCAACTTGGTCTAAACTATTTTGATAACACTTAAAGAAAATTTCCACTCAGTTAATATTACCATAAAAAATGAGTCCATCCTAGTTGCATTTGAACGTCATATAGTCCATGTCATTCTCCGTTGCGATTAGTCGCATTGGAGTCTGAAAACCTAAGTAATTAGGTCCTTTCTGAATCGTAATTTACCACAAGAGACAATCTCAAACGTAGACTTTAAAAGAAAGTTTACTTACCCGGACGTTTTACCAACACTTATAGGTAACGATGATACATGAGCATGTTTTATGTTAGCACTATTCTCGAAACGGCGAGTAAAGTTCATCTCATGAGGGAGATTTGATATTACAATATTACTCATGAAAAAAGACAAAAATATAAATGCCTCAACCATCTCGGTAATTCTCAGTCTAAGACAATTATGACAACAAACAAAGTTACAAGCTAAGATTTTTCATAAAAACGGTCACAGGAGTACTATAAACTAAAAATAAACTAGGTTTAACACAAGAGAAGCACACTGAATGTCATTCAACTGAGTAGCGAGCTGCTGCAACAAGAAAAAAATTTTTAAAGTCCACAGCTTCACTACGCTTGACGCAGAGCCTAAATTTACAATCATATAATACAGAAAATTTACACAATTCATTGAGTGGGAAGGACAGCAGACTGAAAAAGAGCGGGAACAGGATGGTAAGTAATAAAGCCTGCCGATATACTCCACTACATGAAGACGCAATGTATGTTCTGGTATATGAGCCCACGTACTCGAGCATTCAATGTGCATAACTGCGTTGAGTAATTGTAGATGTAAACCTTAACAATGTAAACCAACCATCGATTCACATCACTACTGAATGCTACGCTTGTCGTGACACAACAATTTTACACTTGTAGGACATAGTTAAGATTACATAGCTATGAACATTATATGCGTCTCTAATTGTTTTGTAGGGGCTGGCCTTAGAAAATTAAAAAAAAATCATTGCCCAACACAGTACTTTTTCTGGGTGCTCGTCCTATACCATTTTTGACACTTCGACGTCGTCAGGAAACGCATTTTCTAAGAAAGAATAAACACAAGTCTCTAACTTCGACAGCTCATCTAGATCATTCTTCCATACATCGTATCCTTTTAAATTTGCCTCGTGATGCAGACCACATTCAAATACAGTAATACCTCAGAAGTCGAACAGAATCAGTTCCAGAAAAGTGGTTGACTTCTGAACTGGTCGACTTCCGAACAAATTTCCCCCATAAGAAATAATGGAAACGCAATTAATGTGTTCGAAGGCCCACTTGACAGGTACAGTACAGGTATATATAAGTAAGGTATAGTTGTTACACAGACAATAACTCATAAAGTTAAATCAGTTTTCTTCAGTAAATCCTCGTATATTTAGAGCGCCTTTTCACAGATGAACGCTTCACTGTTTCTCATTTACGAAGATCAACAATAATTTCTCTATTTCTTCCAATATCTGAGGCCTTTTCTTCGTCAATGAGGTCACCCCTTTTGCAACAATCGCTTCTTTGAGCTCTTCTTTCTTCTTCAAAAACGTTGATATCGTTGACTTAGCCACGCCGTACTGCGTAGCGAGATCCGAAACACGCACTCAACTCTCAAATGTTGCTATGATTCCCTTCTTCAGTTCGACCGTTGTTCTAACATTCTTCCTTTCACTCGCCCACCATCACTAACATTCTTCTTAGAACCCATTTTCAGCAATTTAGAACGCAAATTAACCAAATACACAGGTAAATGAAATAGCGTATAACGCTGCGTAAATTCACGTGTGACTAGAACAACGAACGAGTGACTGCCGACGCTCGACTTGGCGCGCTTTCCACTTGGCTTGGTTCGACTTCTGAACGCTTGTTCAGCTTCCGGTACTACAGTAGTTAGCCTACGTATAGGCAGAGACATAGTAGCAGATCTCTCACATAACTAGTTTACTGATGCTGTACTAACTGTCATTACGTTTCTTTAGATTTTTCCTATAGATAGAATAATAGTTACACAGTTCACACAGAAATATATTCCAACCGTTCACCGTAACAGCCCCGTCTCCCTTAATTTCACAAAAAACACAAAACTACTCTATTTTAAATAGTTTACCTAAGCTAAACTCATGAGCTTTGAGAGCGTTAAAAATAATTTTCAAGGCACATCTTTTCCCACAGTTCTCACTTCAACAGTTTCCCCCGCCGTGCTTGCAGGCTTCATGTGTTTTCAAACTCCGTTTCACGGCACAAGAATATTCACAAAACTCGCATTTGAAAAGTTCTCTCTTTCCGTGTCTACTGGCTTCGTGCGATTTTAAAGCGATTTTGACGACAGAAGAATATTCACAAAACTCGTATATAAACCGTTCCCCTATTTCATGTCCTATCGCTTGGTGCTTTTTCAAACTACTTTTAAAGCCACAAGAAGATTCGCACAGTTGGCATTCAAACTGTTCTTCTCTTCCGTGTTTACTGGCCTGATGCATCTTCAAACTACTTTGGAAAACACTTGCATATTCACATAACTCGCATGTGAACCGTTCTCCTTTTTCGTGTTTACTGGCTCGGTGGCCCTGTGAATGACTTTTTCGGGCAGATGAATATTCACATAACTCGCATTTAAACTGTTCCCCTTTTCTTTGCTTACTAAACAGGTGCACCTTCATACAAGTTTTAGAGACGCATGAATGGTCACACAACTCGCATTTGAATATTTCCCCTTTTTTGCGTTCATTGGCTTGGTGCACCTTTAAACTACTTTTAAAGACAGAAGAATACTCACAAAACTCACATATGAACAGTTCCCCAATTCCGTGCTTACTGGCTTTGTACGTCTTCAAATTACGTTTGGCGACAAACGAATATTTACATAACTCACATTCGAAACGTTTAATTATTCCGTGCTCACCAGTTCGGTGTTTTTTTAGATCACTACTACACACAGAGGAAAAGTCTTTACAACTCGCACTCAAAAATATTTTCTAAACTGTGTTTTTCAGAAACATGTAGTTTCATTATGTTTTTTCTGAACAACGATAATCACATGCATGACATTTGAATAAGTTTTCCTCACTATGTGTCGTCTTTGCGCTGCATTTCATACGGATTGAGTAAATACACTAGTTATCAATCAACTCACCCATAAATGACACTCTTAAACTATGATCGGAACAAAGGTACCACCTAAAGCTATCCTTCCGAACAGTAGAGAAATCACAAAGGTCATAGACTAAGGGCTGTGTCAAGTCCGTCAGGAGGTCTGACCTCAACGTAGCTGTTCGCGCAAAACACATCTGGTGCTAGCGAGTCGGCCCTCTCTTTGGACGCTCCAGCTGATTGTGGATGAACAATAGATGTGTTGCACTCACCAGAGCCACCTTCCCTCACCTTGTTTTCTGCTTTTGTGGGTTCAGCATGTGCCTCAGCACAGACCTCGTCGACTTCTTTCTTGAAAGTAAGGGCAGAAGTAACTGCACTCGAACTAGCATGTGATAAATGACTTGTGTTAATTGTACAAACGAATCTTGTAGGACTTGGGAGTTTAAGAAACACTTACTTTAAAACCAAGTGCAAATACTATGTATGAATTGTAACTGACAAGGAAATAAGTACGTTTTGTCGTTGTAATGATTCCTCTAAAAATTGTTAAAAAAAGAAATTATGAAACCACAAAACAAAAATTAAGATCAACATTAAAAAACTTTTTTGAAAAACCTCGACGGACCGGAAAGGTCATGTTAACTTTCCTGTATAAGTGTTCTACAGGGACAAATGCCTCATAAACTCGATAGTACAACTGTGGTAAACAACCAACATCTCAAGAGTCAAGAACAGAAACCTGGCACGGAAAGTAAAATTTCTAGAGCCAGCAAAGACATTTCTTTTGACGTCAACAACTACCAAAGATTTGAGGGTAAGAATCAGATTTGTCAAGACAGCAGCAGCGAGAGTGGCAACAGAAGGAAAACCAGTTTGTCATCTTGCTTTGAGACGCTTCAAGATTTCAAGTATTTAATGTACAATGGAATCTCGAGATACGAACAGGTCTGTATACCAGAAATCCAAGATACAAAGAAAGTATGAACGAAAAATTCAGCTCTAAATACGATCATTGTCTCGCATTACGAGCCGCGAGAGGTGACGCCCGTGGCCCATGAGCTCGCTCAGTAACCCTTGTTCTCTCGTAGCATGAGGATCAACGCGTTTGTGTGCTTGTGATTGCATTGTTTTTTTTTGCATTTAACAAAAATATAATTATTCCACGATCCCTCCCATGAAGATTTTTGCTTCATATAATGCTGGAAAAAAAGAAGCCATGACCGTTGAAATGAAAAAATAAATCATAGATAAACATGAGAGTGGTGTTACAGTGCGTGCCAAAATTATATGCAATTCTATTTTTTGATTCTCACTCCCATAGTTGTAAATAAAAATTAGCGACACTTGGTACATTATATGGCAATACTAACACATGCTCAGATCTAAAATTGTAAGAAGATCTGCGCAATAGTAAATAAATGGCAGCCATTGACTTAAATTCTTGTAAGTTTCAGCGTGTCAACTTTATGTGCAAGATGGGACGTAAATGTGCTTTGAGTCATGGTGAGAAGTCTAAAATTGTTCAAAAGCTGAGTAATAACACATCTACATTAAAAATGGCAAATGGTACAATCGTACCATTAAACAATTTGTGATCAGCCCTGATCGTTGCAACGGTCGTTCTGACAAAGGGAAAAGTTGTAAGAAAGTACCTGTGTCGGATCGACCCATGAGTAGGATCACGAGAGAATGCCGTCGTAACCCACTTAACCCTTTGAGACCGGGCGGTACATGTGAGCACCACTCACAAATAATGATGTAGCGAAATAACTAAGCGAGTATTAGACCGAGGAGACCTGTCGGTACACGAGTCTACCATCATCGATTGTAAATTTGGCGACTAGTACCACTTTTTCCCGCGATGTGTAAAATCTCTGACAACTACAGACGGTGTCACGAACAAGACCAGAGGTGAGTAGTGCTCATACTTATTGTGTGTTTATTACAATACTAATTATATTGATGACCTGATATTTTATAAAATAGTGAGTAAACCCTTATTGAACAATATAAAGTTGTGCATATATTTCAACAGAACCATATTTATGCATGGTACAATGAAGTACCGCTGGGAATGAGTTGTCAGTTAGTCATATTTGACATGTGTTTCATAGATCCTACTTGGTACTTTTATAAAGTATTTACCTGCAAGAATATTTTATTTTTGTTTGTATACTATTATTGCAGTGTTTTCATTGTGGCAACAATAAATTGGGTTGTTTTACATATTTTTTATATTGTAATAGAATATATACAAAGTCACACTAAATTGCATCGTATGTAGTCTCATGAAGGACATAGAAACAGTCATTTCTCCTTCTGAAATAGTAAAATTATGCTTCTGAAAAAATAACATTAAAATATAAAGAATTAATTAATTTTGAGTGATGTAGTTCTCTGAACAATAAAAAAAGTGTGAGTCATGCAAGATATTCATTTTTCTGAACATTTGGAAATGACTGAAATTTACCGCATAATTGAAGATAATAAATAATTATAAAAATAATTTGTAGTTTTTTCATGCAGATTTTTTCAGAATGTCTAACAATGATGATTATATTTCATAGCATATTCTCATACTATCTTTTTTACTGGTAGCTACGACAAGAAAAAGCTTAGATGCTTCACAAATCTGCACTCTCTTTGATGAGATTCAATCTGATTTTGATACTGGCACTGATGAAAGTTCATTAGATGAAACAGAGATAAGAGTTTCTGTTACACTGGTTTCTGCTGAGGAAGAGATATGTAATGATAAGGAGGACTGTATCGTTATTATAGGAGATAATGATCTGGAACCCCCTTCAACCGTCCTCGAAGAATTTGATGACAAAAGAGTTGCAAATAATGAAGAAAGAAGAAGATGGAGGAATAAAGCAGAACCTATGGAGAATGTTGTATTCAATAGAAGTACTGTACATCATTTTTCACCAAATAACCCACTAGATGCTTTCTTGTATTTCTTCCATGATCATTTCTTGAAAAATATAGGATATGAAACCAATCTGAAAAGTGTGCAAAAAGGAAAGGAAAATCATATAACTGAAGAAGAATTACTAATTTTTTTCGGAATAAATATGATTATGAACTACCATGACCTACCAGCAATCAAACACTATTGTCGTCGTGCAGTGATCTTGAGGTTTTATTTATAAAAATGCAATGAGCAGAAAAAGATTCAAAACTATTCTGTCTAGCTTGAATGCAAATGATAGTCATAAAATAGACAAGAAAAATCCTGAAAAGCTTCATAAAATCAGACCAGTTGTGGATCATCTCAATTCGAAATTTAAGAAAAGAAGTCACCCAGAACCATTGAGCAAGGACGAATCAATGATCAGGTTCAAGGGCAGGAGTTCTTTGAAACAATACAACCCCGTTAAGCACATCAAAAGAGGATACAAACAATGGTGCCTAGTTGATAATGATAGCTATATATATAAATTTGAAGTATATGAAGAAAGGCTGCTAACAATGATGGAAAAGAGTTTAGTCTTGGAGGAGGAGCTATCATCGGATTGACGGACCACCTGGACAATAAATATCACGAAGTCTACATTGGCAACTTTTTTTCATCACTACTACTTTGTGAACATCTACGATGTCACGGAATTTTAGCCTGTGAGATCATCAGGACGAATAGAAAAGATCTTCCTGCGTTAGCTCATTACAAAGAGATGAAGGGAGATTACTATAATACGTCAACAACAGGCGGGACCACGGTCTTCAAATGGATGGATAGTAAGCTGGTTCACTTTGACTCAAATTTTCAGGCAGTGGAGGACACTTCAATGAAAAGAAAGCAAAAAGTTGGTACCCATCTTGTTGTACCATATCCCTCTGTAGTGAAAGATTACAACATGTTCATTATTGGTGTTCACAAGCACGACCAGGTAAGACAAGTATATGGCAGGGACAGAAAAAGTGTCAAATAGTGGTAAAGGCTATTTTTTGGATTTGTCGACATGACTCTTGTGAATTCTTTTGTAATATACAAGGAAACAAACTCGGTAAACTTATCTTTCTTTTATTTTAAAAGGGAGATTGCACAAGGGTTGTTGACACTTGGCAGAAAAGATAAAGCTCGAACTTCAAAGCGACATCACAATGAGTACTCTGTTCCGAGGTCTGAAGACATGTGAATATAGGAATTCATATGCCAATATTTGTTGATTCAAAGAGACCCAGATGTGAAGTTTGTTCTAAGAAAGGAATGCAGTCACCCTCAGCATCAAAATATCAATGCAACATTCACCTTTGTTGTAACACCTCAATAAATTGTTACCATGAATACCAAAGTACATAAATAATTTCAGTTTTTAAATTTCTAGCAACAGTTATTCAATCATTATATGATGTGAATTTACCAAAATAAATATATTTTATACTCTTATTTTAATATCATTTTCAAATTCCATGATATTTTATTATTATTTTATTTTTGAAGATCTTTGATTTATTTATGCTACATAAAAATAACTCAATAGTATTTATTTACTATTTTCCTATGTATTATTACATGTATCTGAAAAGCCCAGCGGTACATCAGAGTACCACTTCCATAAAATGAACAATAATTAAAATGAATCAATATACGCCACAGGTATAGTCCATTTAACAATACATGCGAGTAGAAAACATTTTATTTCAATATAAAGTGTATTGGGTCTCAGAGGGTTAAAACTAGCAAAGAAGTGTTTGAAAACGCTGGTGTTCCTAATATCCCCAAATCCACTCGATGCAGTATTCTGAGGGAGGTTTGAAAATCTGGAAAGCCATTGGTTCGCCTTCCATTAAAGGATATCCACGAGAAAAAGAGGATGGATTGGGCGAAAAAGCACATGAAGGTAAATTTTCAAACTGTTCTGTTCACCGATGAGTGTGGAGTGACTCTTGATGGACCTGATGGTTGGAGGAGAGGATGGTACTGCAAGGATGGTCTACGTCCCAACCGGATCAGGCGTCAGCAAGGAGGTGGGGGTGTCGTGTTTTGGGTGCAATCGTAGGTAATGAACTGGTAGGACCATTCAAAGTCGCAGATGGAGTGAAAATGACAATCAAACTCTACATTGACTTCATTAAGGAACACGTTTTACCCTGATGCAAGGTGAAGAATTTGGCTTTCCGGAAAGAGATGGTATTTGTGCATGATAATGCCCCGTCTCATGCTGCAAGAATAATCACAGAATATTTGGAGAATGTTTTTGCCAGGCACGGGAAAATCACGCAATGACCAGCTTGTTCTCCGAATATACCTAAACCGAATCGAGAATCTGTGGAGTATCCTGAAAAGGAAGATTTACTCCGGTGGAAGGAAGTACACCTCCAAGGATGACCTCTGGAATGCTGTTCTAACTGTTGCCAAAGAAACTTCATCAGTTGAAATAAAAAATTTGACATATTCAATGGATGAAAGGCTTTTTTCTGTTGTTAAAGAACATGGTAATTATATACGATACTAATTGCACTATTCAACACCATTGAAGCTTTTTATTTCGTAATGTGGTTGTTTCCACATTAAATATTCCTAAAATAATCTATTTATCAATTTCCGTCACCGTTATTTGACACTGTATAGATGATTTGCATATAAAGTTGGCACGCTAAAACTTGCAAGAATTCAAGTCAATAGCTACCGTTTGTTTACTATTGCGCAAATCAACTTTCAATTTTAAGTCTGACCATGTGTTAGTACTGCCATATAATGTACCAAGTTTGGCTAATTTTTAGTAACAACTATGGGAGTGAAAATCAAAAAATCGAGTTGCATATAATTCTGGCACCCACTGTCGAGTAACGGAACTTACGAATACAGGGTGCATCAGGTTGAAACTGTTAATTGTTTAAACTTACAGATTCTTGTAACAAAACAAATAAACACAATATTAAGCTACGTTTCATTCTATACATCCTCCTTCGGTTTCTATCACCGATTCAAACCGTGTCCGAAAGCGACAGCAAGGTTTGATCAGGTGGTCTTCATTTATGTCTTCCATTCCTCGGGCTATTGCTTCCATCAGAATGGATTTGGTGTTATGGGGATACTTATTAACTTCCTTTTCAACGACGGCCCACACGTAATAATCCAAAGGATTAAGGTCTGGTGAGTTAGGAGGCCATAAGTTTGGTGTGACGTGATCATGAAAATTCTTGCCATCCAATCCTGGGTTTTGAGAGCTTTATGGCATGGAGCCGAATCTTGTTGGAAGACATAGGCCCTTCCATTGTTTACGCTGTCTATCCAAGGCTTAACCATGGTTTGAAGAGTTTCGGTATAGACACCTGCATTGACTCTAAGGCCTTGCAGAAAAAATGAGGAGGTATAATGCGTTCTTCACTGCTAACAACACCGAACTGTTAGAACTTCAGTGAGGTCCGCACATAGCTGCCTATCATTTCTTGGATTCACTGTTTGATCCTGATCGAAGTTTTTTCGTCAGAGAAAAACCAAAGACACTCCTGTTGTTCTGGGGGCCTCAATTTGTTTAAGAGTCGTTTTGCACGCATTAAACGATTCTCTCGATTCTTTGTCGACATAAACTGACCTCGCCTAAGAACGCATGATTTGTATCGGAAGTCTTGATGAACAACAATCCTTATTGTTCCTTCAGACGCTTGAAGATCTTCAGCAAGATGTCGCATTGACTTCCTAGGATTTTTGTCGATCATGCCATGCACTCTTCTGACAAACTCAGGTGTTCTGAGTGAGTCAGAGCGTTGACAATGCTGTTTTCTCTTCCTCGTGGCCAATTCATCTTCATTGTTTTCATTCAGTTCCTTTCTAACTTTGCAAACGAAGGATCTGGCGACTTTTAGAAATCTTGCTATTTCTAAATTGCTGTGTTTCGCTTTTATAGACACTACAACAGCGTGTCTTTTCATTTCATCAGTTATAGTGTCTGTAATGGGATGTTTTGAAATAAAATATACATTAATTACTATCGGGTTAGTTTAAATTACAAAAATATAAGTGTCCTCAGATACCTTACGCACCCTGTATTTACGGTCATTCAACATCGACGATACGCACTATTCTGAAGAAGGAAGAAATTAAGAAATTTGATGTGGCCAAAGGAGTTACGGTGACTTTCAAGCACCGTCCAAAACTCCTAGATGTTGAGAAGCTGTTGTTGATGTGGATTAACGAGAGACAGTTAAAAGGTAATTCAGTGTCCTATGATTTGCTGTTAACTATAGTTATATTATTTACCAATGTTATTTATTAGAGGTAACTTACAGTATATATTATTTATCAGTGTTATTAGTTAGGAAAATTGGCTTTTATTTTCATAAATTGGGGTGCGGAACGAATTAAGTGGATTTCCATTATTTCAATGAGGAAAATTTGTTATGGATACGAGAAATTCGTTATGACTCTATACTGGAACGAATTGAACTCGTATCTCGAGGTTCCACTGTACTACATACGCGTATGCCAAAATACAATGGACAAAAAACTTGCAGATAAGACACACTTCCAACATAGCTAACTTGAATTTTCATATGTTTGCAGACTTCTACAAACAAAAAATATCTCAAAAGGAGGTGTCCATAGCTAAATTTGTTTTTAATGGCAGCAACAACAAAAGTGAGACATTTGGTCCTTCATAATTTACCGGAGAGATAGATGAATAGAAATCGAAATTTGCTAAGCCCACAACAGAAACAAGAGACAATCAGGCAGGCAGGAGTGTGAAACTAGTTGTCTACTACACACGATTGGGCAGAAAAGATTGAACAAATGAAAGAATTTAATAAAAAAAATTATATGGTACCATGAAATGATTACTAGGGGATATTATTTGAGTGAGGCTAACTGTACATTGAAGTAGGACATGGAATGGCTCATGACACCAAGGATGCAGGAAACACACAAGGAACTGCTTTGCCATCAGCAACATAAAAACATGGACAGGTAAAGAGACTGACTGTCATGCCAAATGGAAAGCATTAAATGAAACAGTGAATTAGGAAATCAGACTCAGTGGCTGGGGGGGGAACTCTAAGGCTTTAGAAAATAAGGCAAGGATGGAAATGTTTCAGATGTAATAACACTCCCCATGCCAATTATTAAATGACAGAGTAAATTACAATGTCTCAGAAAAAGAAAACAGGACGTATGACATATATAATCTATTGTTAGATTGTCAGTCACTTTGACACTAAAACAGTGAGAAAATTCAACCAACAGCCACTAAAATTGGGGTTTTAAAGTAGATTAAGAAAACATAATATATGAGATATTTTGTTTTCCGAACAAGCAACACACATTAATTAAAATCAGCAGAAATATTATTCACTTAGGTATGTACTTTTTACGATATATTAAAAGAGGATTTTATTGATCGATGCCAACGGATAATGGAAGGTACTAAACTTTTTAACAGAAATTTAATATACTATAAGTGAAGTTAGTAACAATGACGTGATGAACATCTTTAGGGGTACGAACCATATCTGGGGTTACTACTTTGGGGTACGAATCATTTCTGGGGTTACCACTTTGGGGAAACTAACCATTTTAGGGGTTACCACTTTAGAGTCACGAGTTTAGAGTCACCACTTTAGGGAACGTGTTATTTTCTGTAGTGATTATTTCGTGAGGTGATGTTCTTCCAGGGAAGTGATACAATCGGCTTCGCAGCTCGCAGATTTATTATTTGACACGATCAAAATCAGTAGAAGTTAAAGCCAAGATCAAGGACCGAAATTGAGAAATTCGTTGACTGAGACTGGAACTGAACTGAACCTGAAATCGAAACTGAAACCTGCCCGGATAAAGACCAATAAGTAACTCAAAATAAATACAGAATTTAGCAAGAAAAATCAATAGCACAAGGTAACTTTATAATACAACTGTTGAGTAAAACATTAAAGAATCGCACCTAATTAGCTGGCTGCTTCAGAACACAAAACGAGATATCGATAGGTAGCTTCTACCCGAGGCTATGAAATTTAATAACCGCATCAAAATAAGTGGTCGATCTTTCGGTATGCTTGTCATAAAATGCTCGAACGTAGAGACTTGTGTGAGACGAAATTAGACTATGAATTTAATGGCCGATGCAAGTTATTATTAAAAAACCTTCTATATTGGGATTAATTATAAATCACAGAGTAACGCGAATCAAAGCACAACTTTATATCTAGGCAAAGCTGAAATGATAAATTTAGGGAATATATGGTAGCTAAGTGAAACGTATTACTTCCTAATACATGGTCAATGGAAAACTTACCTGTCAGAGAGACTGAAAGCGCGAATAAGATTACTGTACACTGGGGAACGGCGGAGAAGGAACTGACGGGCTGTTGAGATCCAACTTCAGTATATATATTTAAACATATATATGAGTTGCTACAGTCACCCATTAAACTACTCCCGTCCCGTTTTCTATGTTCATGAGACTCGCAGAGTTTCCCTTCT
>VCRD01007901.1:0-19437 GCA_006783055.1 Trinorchestia longiramus
TAGAACTCCCAAGTGCGTGTTTCAATAGCATGGTGAAACGAATAAGGCAGTATTTTTTGGATATAATGAATTGTAATAAGGATGTCATCAAAGTGGTTGTGTATTAACGTATTCTCCAATCTGTTACTAAGCAAAATTTTTACTAGGATCACGCACGACTAATGTACGTATATCTTGTACCTTTAATTTTTCTTGGTATTGCTGCGATCATAAGTTATTTCCTGCCAGGACGCCACACTTTCTACTCATAGAGTTGTCAAGTGCCAGTCCTAGAGCAGAGATCAAACTTGCGCTTTAGGAACCAGTGGCCTTGTGGTCATCTGGGCCGAAGTTGCGAACATTTCTTACATGTATAATTTTGACAGGCGATGTCAATAAATTAACTGAAACAGAGGGATCGCTAACGAATGGTAGCATTTGTAAATGTACAACTCCCCAGTGTGCGTATTTCAACATCATGATAAAATATGGTTTTCACAAAAGAATTGTAGTATACAGGTATTTGTATAGATGTAATACAATTGATTAGGTCAACCTGACCTCAAGGTGTTCAGGACGAAGTAGTTTCTTCAGCAAACGGACACGAGTAATGTTCATATGGTTACTTTTACTAGAAATTTTTCTTTTTATTGCTCCGATAATCAACTTTCACCTGCCAGGACGCCACACTTTCTATTCTTGAAGAGTTGTCAAGTGCCAGTCCTAGAGCAGAGATCAAGCTTGCGCTTTAGGAACCAGTGACCTTGAGGTGTTCTGGGCCGAAGTTGCGAACATTTACTGTTGATGAATCGGGAATTTGAGAGCACTCAACTGTTCATGTTTTGGTTAGTTCTGAAAGTGTCTGCCAATTAACTAGACGTCAAAGTGTTCAGCTTCTCACTGCAACTAGATTGGTCTTGCTTCATGCTTGAAGTATATATATCGGGACGTATGAAACATTAGTTTTGTTCGTTACAAGTGCCAATAACGATAATTACTTTACATGTAAATTCGACATTTTTTCTGGTAATCTATTACTGCTCTCCTGCATTTATTACGTTACACCATAATTCAGTTGAGTTAATAAATAAGGGGATAAACATTTAGATAAAGTTTTCACTAAATCTATGAATAACTCGGACATTTTCCAACCTATACTCATCCTTTTTTTGATCTCCACAGGAAATCGGAAATCGAGTACTACGCCATGCTGGCCAAGACAGGCGTACACCACTACAACGGCACCAACGTAGAGTTGGGTACCGCATGTGGTAAATATTTCAGCGTAGGCACCCTCGTTATCACGGACCCTGGTGACTCTGATATCATCAGAACTATGCCTACTGGTGATCAACAGTAAATTTGATCTCGTGAACACGCTTTTTCTTGACACTTTAAAGTAGTTTTCCTCTAGGAGGTGTGAAGGAAATTTTCAGGATGCGTAGTCTCGAACAGTTTGTTAACGGGTCGAGATAGCAAATAATTTGAAGTAGGGCATATAAAAATCCCAATTTCAATCCATTTTTATTAGAACTAAAAAAAAAGACGTAAAAATTAGAGAAGTGTACGGCTTTGCTGACTAGAGTTCCGAGTACGTGGAGTTGAGGCGCTATCAATGATCAGTCTAAGCCTCATGCTGAAATATGTGAACATGTTGAAGTACGGAGAATATCTTTGAAAGTTTTGCTAACAGTTCTTTGAAACATGTTAACGGCATTTGAATTCTAAGTTATGTGCAATATAGTATTGTTGAAAGTGGGTTTGTCAATAGGGCAATGAGCGCTTTTCTTAAAGCTAGTTATTTTTATATATAGAAGGTGTGGCAAAAGTCGCATGATATATTTAGAATTAATTTATGCAAAACCCATATGAGATAGAAACTTCAGGTTAATTGCAAACGAAAGAAGGGTTTTGGAGTTTTTATTTAAATAGGATATCATCTAAATGTCCATGTCGGTTTATGCGCATTCTGTTCGTAACAGAATCCATCACTTTTCTTAGCATCTCGGGAGGAACGTTGCGAATCTCTTGAGAAATGTTCCAAAGTACGAGGCCTATTGTATACTTTTGGCTTTAAGTACCCCATAAAAAAATTCAAAGGGGTCAAATCGCAAGATCTAGGAGCCCAAGGAATCCCACTCCACTCAGAAAAGGTTACTGTCTGGTGCGGTATGACAACTAAAAGGATTATTGGTCCCTATTTTTTTTTTTTTTTTTTTTTTNGAGAGTCAAACCAGTACCAATAGAGACTGAAGCCGTTCACCGTCACCAACGGAATAACTGAAAAACAATGATTTGATTAACGTGTGCTTCTTATTTTGGAGCCTCGTAAAGCTAGATAGCTGTTGGACTACTCTATCGATCTAAAAATATAGATCCCATGCTCTGAAAGAAGTCACCGTCTAGTTGACACGTTTTTTTGCCTCACTCGTTCACACTCACACTTTTTGACAGCTTGAGGAAAAACCAAGGCCAGTTTATTTCGTACGGCAGGTCTGACAGCACAGATAGGTCTACTTCTGCCGCCTTTCTCTCTGGTCCTCCGTTGTGTAGCTAATCTAACCTAAATAATATCTATGAGCTGGACCAGGACAGTCACTTTAACTACAGACATACACTGTTGCTTGAAAGTTGAAGGTTCCATTCGGAATTTCACTCGTAAATTTTTTTTCATGTATTTAAAAAAAGCCAGAACAGCTACTTCACGTAATATTGTTACACAATAATTGAGCAATAAACACACATGTAGTTCGCAATAAATCATTTATACTATCATCCCATGTCAATTAATGAATTGAGATCATACTCACCAATTGACTCAAGGATACGACGTAAGAGAAGGAGGAATTTCTTGACATATAACCAAACATTTTCTCCATTAACGTTGCATGTATTTATCATCGTCAGAAATTGAGAGTGAAACTATAAGTAGGCTCCATTTATTTTTAATAAATTTAAAAACTAATAAGAACAGACAAAAAAATGTCGTAAATAACCTGTCATACAGATTGTGGCGATAGCCCATCGCTTGTCCAGGTCGTCTCCGAGGTAAAGTTGTCTTGCGAGCAGAATATCGGACAGCAGATCGCAGTTGAAGGCCAGCACAGTGAGGACTGCAGCCAGCACGTCCCCTCCTCCAAACTCCGTGTCAGATTCTGGGGTTGTCAACTGCTCCAAGCCCTGAAATATACGCAGCACAGTACAGTAAAGACTGACTGTACTGTGACACGCGGTGTCAACTCGCCACACCAGAACAGTCAAGTTTTTTACTGTACTGTGACTCTCCACACCAGAACAGTCAAGCTCTTTACTGTACTGTGACTCTCCACACTAGAACAGTCAAGTTCTTTACTGTACTGTGACTCGCCACACCAGAACAGTCAAGTTCTTTACTGTACTGTGACTCGCCACACCAGAACAGTCAAGTTCTTTACTGTACTGTGACTCGCCACACCAGAACAGTCAAGTTCTTTACTGTACTGTGACTCGCCACACCAGAACAAGCATAACCTATTCAGCTTTCTCAGGCGTGTTGAAATCAGATTTACTCCCTTGTGGACGGTAAGCTAAAATGAAAAAAAATCCCAATGTGGATGCTCTACAATGAATCTTTAAATTTTGCCAAGTTTTCATTGAATGTCGAGGCAAAACACCTGCTAGTGTTGGCGATAGTAGCTGAAAATTCACGAGCCAAGCGCCATACCCAATAGACTTTGACCACTTACCATTGATCTCTTCAGGTCCAGGTTAAACGATACCTTTTGTTTTTTTAACCTACTCACCCAGTTCTCTTATCTGTTACTCCCATTTTCCAGACTTATCGAAATAATTAATAGATTATCATAAATAATCAAGACCCATCGTCTTGATTATTTATGAATCGACTTCGAAGATACTTGAGAACAGAGACTCAATTTTTGAGACCGTAATTGAAATCCCGAGCAACCCTATTTCCTTTCAAGAAAGCTCACTTAAGAAGACATGTATAATGCGGTTGACACGTAACTACTTATTCTGTTGTATTTCCAGCTAAACAACTCAAAGAGTAATTTACTTATTCGTACAGTTGGTCTCAGTATGAGTAAACATCTTATCCAAAAACCTGAATAATTGAAAAGCAATGTGTAGAATCAATCATTTGAATTTTACTTTGTAAAATTAAGTATTTCCAGTCACATCAGGTGTAAGATGCTATGGTTTTATAGCCCAAAAATATGCTTGGACTGTATATCCTAATAAAATTAAACACACCGCAATATAATTCTATAAATTTCATTTTAACACATCAGTTAATTCTTCAAAATAGTATAGAAATGAGTTCGTAGAATTTTTATCAACCTTGATGGAAAGTCAATACTTCAATCACTTCCTTTTAATGAGCTGAACGTCTGAATCGGTGGGAATTTCATGCGTGTAACGTGAAATGAAATACCAGTTTGCTACTTTCACAATGGGCAAGTATATTCTCCCGATACGATTCATAAACTTTACTTTTGAGCAATTTATCCGCTCTGTCATACACCTGATACTTTGTACGTATACCTAATGCACATTACAACACATGGGAGAAAAAAGAACGACTTACCTCCTTCACTTCTTCCGAAACAATTTTGCCAACATTCACTGTCACAGAGCAAACTTCCTCCAGTAGCTTTTCCGCTTCCTCTGGAACAAGTGTTACACGTACTGTACAACAGGTGATGCTCTGTATTGCAACAAGTGATGTATGCGTCCCGAAAATAACCAATACGGCAATACGTTAATTTTACCATACAGGTGATATTGATAAACTTTGATACTATTTTCAAAAACAATATATGACTGTGATACTACGGGTTGTAAGTAGCTGGAATATTTTCTCTAAATAAGAAATGAAAATAGAATTGAAACATTCGTACACCCTGATAACGCGACAAAACATAAAAAGAAAAAAACAGAACGTCTTCGTAGGGAAATTGTGAACGCGTACAAAGTTTCAATACGTAGCAAATATGACCACGTCCCGTTTTGAACCGAATGTGGAAAATGTTAAGCTAGGCTCATGTACTTTGAATTGATCCCATCTAGACTTTTACTGAAAGCATGTTCGTTACTACTGCTGCAATGTCAACAGCTCTCGCTGGTTAACCCCTGTTCCAACTGACAGATTCCACTCCCTCAGAACAAGACGGTTATAAACAGAGGTCACTTTAAGGCTGTGTTTGTTCACACCTCCCTTTTGAATGTTTACTTGAAGTTGTTATCTTCATACTATTAAATTTTCGCTCATACTCTCGAAGACCTACTGATTTCATCTCCATTTGAACGTTAAGATTCGTTCATTTTATCCAAGCGTCAAACTATCTCGTCCATCGATAATCTGCTTTCTTTGACAAGTCTAACACCACGCTCATTTATACTCATATCATTATTAATATTTACCCGCATCACCTCAATCGTAATCAAAATGTTTTCATGAATGCATTTCTTTCCTCCCTCATCAGCTATAAGCCTCGAAATTGCTCGCTCATCTCTCCTACACATAACGTGTTAATTATGTTCTCACCCGTTTTTCATACAATATTACAAGTTCCATTTCTATTATAATTTCTAGCATTCACACTCAGTTTTCTAGGTGAAGAATCATTTATTCCGCATGAATCGAACAAACGCTGTGTTATTTGAGTTGCCTAAGCCGATGTGTTGAGAAGTTCGAGCTCCTCGACATCGTTTTTTTTCTAGTCGCAGGTACAAATTACACAGACTAGTACTACATCGTCGAGGAACACCACTGTCTTCAGTACTACACCGTCCAACAAAAATATCTGTCTCGTCCAGAATTCTGACTGCGAGCACGTGTTTAGAATTCGACAGGTCACGCGCTCAACGAACCGATTAAGGACGATGCAATTTCTTAACGTGGCCTCGCTACTAAACTGGTAAAGGTTTAAATCAACAGACGAAATTTTTCCGGTCGTTGATCCCAGCTACGTTTGTGTTAGTAAAAAATTTAATATTTTACACCCACGCCTGAAGAAACCTCACATGCAACATGACTGCATTGTCAAACTTTACTTAAACGTTACTTTACATTCAGCTCAAAACAATATCTCCTATACTATTAGACTCACCAATAATGTCATTATGGGTTGAAGAACTAGAAGGCAAGGATTCGACAGTCGTTGGCTCTTCGGGAACATGTTCAACTCCGCGCTCGTCACTGTTTATCACGAAGTTATTTTCTTGACCCTCACGGGCGTCAAACCCGTCATTTTCTAAACACGAAGTAGTAAGAAATTCTAAGCTAAGCATTGATTCATCCACAGATATTCCATCTTCGTTGATGCTGAAGTCAACGTTGTCACCTGAAGCTGAACGAGCATAATTTATGGATGTACTGGCGCTCCCCGTACAGTTTTCATCACTTGGCGGCTGTGCAGCAAGAGGTGTCGTTATGATCAGAAGAGGTTTGTCGCTAGATTCAAGGGTGCGCAATGAAGAAGGCGAAAAAGGTTTTCTTGTTGATGGAGATGACTCGCAGCAACCCAGCGTCGTGGGACGATTTGGAAGATTGTCCGAATTAAAATCCATCATTAGAGAAAAATATGAAACTGTGGAGACACTGAAATGGCAGCTATGTTAAATTTATTCGGTCTACGAAGGTAGGAAAATTCACCAATTTTCTTCATCTTTGGAATTATTTTCAAAACTCTGAAACATCAAACTTCCATTTATTATTGCCAGTTCTTCCTCGATTTCGAGAAAATAAGTAATTACAACGCCTATTCATAATAACTCTTTGATAGACAAAGATATCGGCATCATCAAGTAATATCAGTCATTGACCCTTTTCGTAGGAAGTCCTGAGCACACTGACAGGGACAGGCCTCGCAGCTAAGGCAGCCAGGTGTTCCAGCCACGACCCTAACCCTCAACAATGCCATGACAGTTTATCATGCAATACCTAGACACGCGACGCGCTAGGCGTAAATAGAATTTACCCAACCGTGATCTTCTGTAGGCCTTGAAAGTTTCAACTTCATTAACACGTTTGTTGCGATTGCCTAGCTGGTGCAAATATTTACTTTGTACATACAGTCACTAGAAAGCTTTGAAAAAATTACAGAAACTAACCTGAGTGACCCACCGGTGGGTCGCATCGCAACAAACGTGTTAACTCATTACTAGAGTTGGAAACGTTTAGATACAGAGCATTAGTCACCAAGCATCTTCATAGTCATAAAATCATATTTGCTATCAAGCAAACAAATAAGAATATGAATGGACAGCTTGTTTTTGGGCTGAAATTATTTCCCTACATGAAGAAGTTCCACAAAATTGTAGTACAATATTAATGTTCTCTGGTTGGAAAAAAATTTATGAACCGTCAGAATACATCCCTGGCGTTTAGTGTTCTAATAACAAAACATTTTCTGTGTGATGGAACGTAACTCAAGTATGCTAAAACTAGTACAGATACTACTTTCACTCAGATCCTGTTGAATAAGAAATAACACAATCGTTATTATCAGAGAATATTAGATGATTTTTTCAGACTACTACCTGTAACAGCAGTAAAGTAATAACGATGCAGTGAACACAGAAACAGGTAATCCGAGGCGTAACAGCCATTACCTAACAAATGACGCACAGCTGTCTTGTAATCTGCTTCAAACCCCAGGTCGTCTTCAAGGAGAGTAAATTTCAATATCTATGTTGGTATTATGAGGACCAATTCTTTGTTTCATATTTATTAAAAAGTATAATATAAAACGCAGAAAGTAAAATGCGAGTTAAATTCTTAACAGTTTTCTTCCTGCATAGACTGTTTCGGATTAACGCCAAACCTTGTATGTACCAACTGCTTCCGACGAAGAGCATCGTAATAACCTTTTTTTAAAAGTCCTTACTTCGCGTAGATGGCTGATAAAATATGAAAGCAATTGCCATCGATGGGAAATTTTCTCCAAAATTAGCACTCCGCGTTTGCCGGTTCAGAAGATAACGTTTCCCCACTAAGCTCAATTTCGAGAACGAGGCTGAAGAACCTAGCGGAAAAATTGAAACACCAAACCACTCTACACAAGTTAAATCTTTCGACCAGAGACCTAAAGTCTTGCTTCTGGTTCATTGCCACAATTTTTCCTTCACTCACATTGCTTACTGAACGAAGTACGTATACCAGGTGCCACAAGTTCATGAAGTTTCTGAAATAATTCAAAAAATCGCAACAGCTTCATTAAGACACGTAATGGGATTCAACGTGGGCAGGCTCCATGCTTTCTTGGAAACTTTTCGAAACAATTTTAGCCTTGGCAGTGTATTTCAAGGACGCTTTTATAAAACTATGCGTCTAGAGTCGCATTTATAAAACTAATGATCCAACACCGATTTGTCATTTGAATCAGCTTCCGTTTATTCAGCTCCTTGTGAAAGACAACCTGCGTTTGTACTAAAAAATCAGTTTTCTAATTTCAGACACCAGAATTTAGACGAAAAAATAAGTTAAGCTAACCACATTACAGCGCAAGACACGGGCAATGAAGATAACTTAGTCGTGTGTTGGAGCAGATGCAAGTCTTCCCCTGAAGCGAATACCCAACAATTCAAGCGCATTTGATTCGTATCGAAGTAAATCAACTTGACCCGTCGTCTACAGACTATTGCTCTCATTAGTTATCTCTACACGCTTCTATGCGGGCTGTAATTTCCTCACAGAAGTCGCGTTAAGAACAAAACTTAGTTTGTCATTGTGAATGAATGTCGCAGTGGAGCCATTATACTGTAACAGGAGAATCTAGTTCATTGCAGGACATTCATTTTAAATATCATATCCTCCATAGGGACGACAATTTTCGAATGCTCCAACCAGCAATCCTCGTGCAGAACGCTAATTTTGATCTTTTCAAACCATCACCGTACCTTATGCGTGGCAGTTAATGCATCACCAGCAACAGTGGATAAGTTTATAAATTTTATAATAATGCTGCGTAAACAAACGGGTAATCAAATATAAAGGGTGTGGCAAAAGTCACATGATATATATAGAATTGATTTATGCAAAAACTACTCGAGATAGAAACTTCAGGTAAATTGCAAATGAAAGTAAGGGTTTTAGAGTTTTTATTAAAATAGGATATCACCTAAATGTCCACCATGTTGGTTTATGCACATGCGCACTTTTATCGTAACAGAATCAATCACTTTTCTTAGCATCTCGGGAGGAATGTTGCGAATCTCTTGAGAAATGTTCTCTTTCAAATGTTCCAAAGTACGAGGCCTATTAATGTATACTTTTGGCTTTAAGTACCCTCATAAAAAGAAATCCAAAGGGGTCAAATCACAAGATCTAGGAGCCCAAGGAATATCACCAAAACGTGAAATTAATCGATTTGGGAAAATTGTCTTCAAAAGTTGAATTGATTCCTTTGCTGTATGGGCTGTTGCACCATCTTGTTGAAATCACATATTCCCAAATTGAATTTGCGGTCTTTAATATTCAATGAATTTTTGATATGCAGCTCCAGCTACAGTCGCAGTTTCTCCATTTTGATTTTCAAAAAAAAAAATAGGGACCAATAATCCTTTCAGTTGTCATACCGCACCAGACCGTAACCTTTTCTGAGTGGAGTGGGATTCCTTGGGCTCCTAGATCTTGCGATTTGACCCCTTTGAATTTTTTTATGGGGGTACTTAAAGCCAAAAGTATACAATAGGCCTCGTACTTTGGAACATTTCTCAAGAGATTCGCAACGTTCCTCCCGAGATGCTAAGAAAAGTGATGGATTCTGTTACGAACAGAATGCGCATAAACCGACATGGACATTTAGACGATATCCTATTTAAATAAAAACTCCAAAACCCTTTCTTTCGTTTGCAATTAACCTGAAGTTTCTATCTCAAATGGGTTTTGCATAAATTAATTCTAAATATATCATGCGACTTTTGCCACACCTTCTATATATAAAAATAACGAGCTTTAAGAAAAACGCTCATTGCCCTATTGACAAACCCACTTTCATCAATACTATGTTACACATAACTTAGAATTCAAATGCCGTTAACATGTTTCAAAGAACTGTTAGTAAAACTTTCAAAGATATTCTCCGTACTTCAACATGTTCACATATTTCAGCACGAGGCTTAGACTCATCATTGACAGCGCCTCAACTCCACGTACTCGGAACTCTAGTCAGCAAAGCCGTACACTTCTGTAATTTTTACGTCTCGTTGGGTTCTAGTTCTAATGAAAATGGATTGAAATTGGGATTTTTATATAACCTACTTCAAATTATTTGCTATCTCGACCCGTTAACAAACTGTTCGAGACTACGCATCCTGAAAATTTCCTTCACACCTCCTAGAGGAAAACTACTTTAAAGTGTCAAGAAAAAGCGTGTTCACGAGATCAAATTTACTGTTGATCACCAGTAGGCATAGTTCTGATGATGTCAGAGTCACCAGGGTCTGTGATAACGAGGGTGCCTACGCTGAAATATTTACCACATGCGGTACCCAACTCTACGTTGGTGCCGTTGTAGTGGTGTACGCCTGTCTTGGCCAGCATGGCGTAGTACTCGATTTCCGATTTCCTGTGGAGATCAAAAAGAAGGATGAGTATAGGTTGGAAAATGTCCGAGTTATTCATAGATGTAGTGAAAACTTTATCTAAATGTTTATCCCCTTATTTATTAACTCGACTGAATTATGGTTTAACGTAATAAATGCAGGAGAGCAGTAATAGATTACCAGAAAAAATGTTGAATGAATTTACATGAAACGTGATTATCGTAATTGGTACTTGTAACAAACAAAACTAATGTTTCATACGTCCCGATATATACTTCAAGCATCAAGCAAGACCAATCTAGTTGCAGTGAGAAGCCGAACACTTTGACGCCTAGTGAATTAGACACTTTCAGAACTAACCAAAACATGAACAGTTGAGTGCTCTCAAATTCCTGATTCATTAACCCTTTCGGTACTGACGGCATCTCTGGTAGCCGCAGTCATTTTTCGCCTATTAAGATGCAGAGCAACACGTGTCTGTGCAAACGCTGGTAGGGCAGTGCAAGCTACAGTTTGATCAGGACAATGCAGTGACCGTAAAACATCACAAAGAATCTTTTTTTAAATTTGATGTTAAATATGTTGAAAAAGGTTCTGATATTTTTTGCATCATGGTACCGAAAGGGTTAACAGTAAATGTTCGCAACTTCGGCCCAGAACACCTCAAGGTCACTGGTTCCTAAAGCGCAAGTTTGATCTCTGCTCTAGGACTGGCACTTGACAACTCTTCTAGAGTAGAAAGTGTGGCGTCCTGGCAGGTGAAAATTTATTATCGGAGCAATAAAGAAAAATTTCTAGTAAAAGTAACCATATGAACATTACTCGTGTCCGTTTCCTGAAGAAACTACTTCGTCCTGAACACCTTGAGGTCAGGTTGACCTAATCAATTGTATTACATCTATACAAATACCTGTATACTACAATTCTTTTGTGAAAACCATATTTTATCATGATGTTGAAATACGCACACTGAGGAGTTGTACATTTACAAATGCTACCATTCGTTAGCGATCCCTCTGTTTCAGTTAATTTATTGACATCGCCTGTCAAAATTCTACATGTAAGAAATGTTCGCAACTTCGGCCCAGATGACCACAAGGTCACTGGTTCCTAAAGCGCAAGTTTGATCTCTGCTCTAGAACTGGCACTTGACAACTCTAGGAGTAGAAAGTGTGGCGTCCTGGCAGGAAATAACTTATGATCGCAGCAATACCAAGAAAAATTAAAGGTACAAGATATACGTACATTAGTCGTGCGTGATCCTAGTAAAAATTTTGCTTAGTAACAGATTGGAGAATACGTTAATACACAACCACTTTGATAACATCCTTATTACAATTCATTATATCCAAAAAATACTGCCTTATTCGTTTCACCATGCTATTGAAACACGCACTTGGGAGTTCTACGTTTATAAATACTATTCCTGAGCAATCCCTTTCTGCTCCAATGAATTTTGTGGAAGTATGACAGCAACTATATGTATAGCTGAAACAATGTTCGCAACTTCGGCCCAGAACACCTCAAGGTCACTGGTTCCTAAAGCGCAAGTTTGATCTCTGCTCTAGGACTGGCACTTGACAACTCTTTTAGAGTAGAAAGTGTGGCGTCCTGGCAGGTCTCCTGAAGCAACAAGTAAATTTTCATCCTTAAAATTTATCAACTCAAACCTTACACAAGAAATTATCTTTTATGGAAAGGACAGGTGAATCGTTAAAAATTGACGGCCTTGTGGGGCAGGGATTGCAGTGGTATTTTGGTCCACTAGGCAGAAATAAGATCAGAAATAACTGGTGAGATACTTAGATAATCGCGCCACACGCAGCGAATAAGCCACCTTTGAAATAGAAAATAAACAATTTCATTTCCTAATAATGCTAGAAGAGTAACTGGAAGTATTGCTACTTGCAGCTGTGACTCGCATTATTTCACTTCTCACTCAAATGCCATAGAAGTTTTATCAGCTATGCATTTTTTCAATAAACTTTGGATATTTGGATGTGCTGAAGTAGCCTTTATGATGAGTAATTCATTTACAGATACCGAAGGCATTAAGAGTAATAAAATGAAATATTTTAACTACAATTTACGAATTATACAAATTGCTTCACTAAATGAACCGTGTACTATGAGACGACCACTTATCCAGGCAACCTGGTTCGTTTAGTGCACTACAATATTATTTTTAGATATCAACCTAAATGACAGTTTAGTAACAGTTTGAACTATAATGAAGTTTTCATTTTTCTACCTGGTGACTAAAATCTGAAGCAAAAACAAACAGATACAACAAAGCCTTGCTTAAGCCACTCCGATGAACATGTTCGCGAGAAAATGAGGCATCTAGCCTAACGTCTACAACTTTAGCATAAAAACCCGATGGAATTCCCTCATTCTTAAGAAAAACAGGGCAAATTCTTACTGCCATTCGATGCAGGACCACCACCATGTGCAGTGACGAGTCTTACTAAGACTCCACAACTTGACCAAGTTCATTTCGCATTTAATCTAATGTAACCATGACCTCCCAGATGCCGCATTCAAAGCATCAAGGAGAACCATGGTCAACACCAGATAAATTTAAAGCAAAACAGAACTATTGTCAAGTTGTTTCGCAGTCTAACCTCAGAGCAGGAGTATTCTCAGCAATGATGACGAGCTTGGCTTTGCCGGATCTGACCACCTTGAGGCTCTGCTGGTATCCCAGTCTGTACTTGCCAGACTTCATCACCAGAGCGAGACGAGCATTGATGCTCTCGATGTGCTTCTTTGACTTCTTGGACGCGCTGGGGGCCATTGTGCTGGTTTAGCCTGCAAATTTTACGTACATTAGTAACAGTAATAACGGGGATGCAACCGACTATATCGCTACTGGAAATACCATGACTAGGTGAAATTATTCAAAGGAAATCTTTATGTTTCGTCCTGAAAAAACTTCAGTATGAGCGAAAGTAATTTTGCAATCAAATTCACAGCAGTTTATGTTGGCCAGCAATGCCCACAAAAACGCAACTTAACACGTTAACCGCCATGCCTGATATCAGTGATTTGTCACTACCGCCACGACTTTACCATTTTACGACTTTATCATTTAACCTTCCGTAAATATTTTAAATTAATTTTTGAAAATAATTATTAAAAATTTGGAAATGTACCACCGGTGGTACATGCGGCGGTAAGTGAAATCCTCAAATGTACCACCGGTGGTACATGTGGCGGTTAACGTGTTAATGGACAACCACACCAAGCTAACTAGAAAAAGGGACTAAATGCCCACAATACTACAGTGAAAGCTGTTCAGAAAATTCAATCATTTCATAACCACGAACTTTTGCCAAATTAAAGAAATTTCTTACCAGGTGAGGTCATGACAGCAAAAAATGAACGATATTAATGATTTCTGAGAAAGGAAATGTTTCAGCACTTCTTGGAGCAGCATCAACAGCCGCCCCTACACAGCACTGAGTTTGCTGTACCCACCTGTAGCACACAGCCATGCTTATGCACACCTGCCGGCTTAATTAGTGTGGGGTGCACCAAATTTCTACATTTTTCACAATAATTTGAACACAATAGGAACCTCTAAGCATTCATTTCATTCAAGAATTCTTACAACCAATATTGCATGCCAAATTTATAGAACATGATTGTAAAACAAGTTCCACCATGGAAGAACTAAATAACTAGTAAAATATTCCTGAAACAGTCATCAGTCTACTTAAAATTTTAAAAACGGAAGTGTTAGCAACTTCGGCTCAGTAACGTCAAGCGAAACTGGTTCCTTAAGCGCATTTTTGATCTCCGTTCGCAGACTGGAACTTCATCAGCTCATGTGAGCTCGAGTGTGGCATCTGGACGATATAATGACCTTGCAACAATAATATAAGCAGCAGTCGGTTCCTCTAATCCATTCATTCCTCTGACACAAAGATACAGAAAAATTGTATTGAAATCGAATTTAATATGAAGTGTGTCAGACATTCCTTGAGATCAACGTATTCATTAACCTCTACACAATGTTGATTTTTTATCCCCACCTGTTGCACACACACCATGGCCTTAGCCTAGATGCTGGCATAAAAAAGTGGGTTATGTATCTAACTTCACTAAATGGTGCACTTTGTACTCAAAACTATGAAACAAGTTTACTCATTATAGAACATTTTCAAAATCAAATGTTGCCACGTAACAACACGCATATGCTCATGGCATCACGTATCCTGGTTGGCATTATTCTTGCCTGTTCAAGAAAATGTTCTGCAAAGCACAGAACATTTAGACAGAACTGCAACAGGCAATTTTTTTGCATGAATGAAGACACTTAAGAAATAGCTTTGCATATATTTGGTAATTGCAAGCATAATTATCATTACAATGAACTATGAAAAGTCCAATAGAAAAAAGTTAAGCAAGCCTTCAAGGGTAGATATGACACTCCATTACTGAGGCTTGCAATTCAAACCTGACTCAAATACAATCATTAAGCCAAATTATTTTCATATTAATTGAAAACTATCATTGAAAGTTACAAAAACTTCACAAGAATATTTTGACTGTCATCCAGAGGATAAGCTGTATTTTTGGTATATCTAAATTCATTTACTTGAATAAATTATATAAGTTGTTTCTTCCCTTTACTTTAAAAAAGTAAAATTTAACCAAGTGAAACAACTAGTGTTCCTTCCAAAAGATTCAAAAATTTAACCTATACCTACACAAATATTCATAATTAACAAAGAAGCAAATGAAATTTTTTCAATGTCACAACTAGTCATAAAACCTTCAAATTCCTACTTTTATAGCACTGTCATGATAGCTATAATAATGAGTCTTGTAACTATCAAGCCATGAATTAGTCAACACACTCAAATGCTGGAATAAAACATGGTGACCAATAAGCACACTATACACTTAAGCAAGGCTAAGCTTATTCAGGAATAAGGAGCATGATTTGAGCCATCAAAACTCAGTTATTTTTGGAAGAGTACCTAAGCTAGGTTTCAGTACAGCACTAAAACTTTCCATACAACCTGCACCAATTTCTTGATATTTAGAATGTACAGTTCAGTTGAGTGAAAGCCAACAATACATTATTCTCCAATAAGAATTTTTAGTTTCAATGTATAAGACAAGCCACCTTGCAACTTAGATACCGAACAATTTGTCTGCAGAATATGGCAGGAATAATGAAAAATAGAATTCTAGCTTCAATAAAATCCTCTGCTCTATTGATTTTCACGTTATGTAGTAATAATAAACAATGATCAAAATCTGAACCGATGATCATTATTAGTCATAATTGAACAATATCAATGTTAGGAAGCTACAGAGATGCCCAGATCATTATTAGTCATAATTGAACAATATCAATGTTAGGAAGCTACAGAGATGCCCTGATCATAATTAGTCATAATTGAACAATATCAATGTTAGGAAGCTACAGAGATGCCCTGATCATAATTAGTCATAATTGAACAATATCAATGTTAGGAAGCTACAGAGATGCCCAGATCATAATTAGTCATAATTGAACAATATCAATGTTAGGAAGCTACAGATATGCCCAGATCATTATTAGTCATAATTGAACAATATCAATGTTAGGAAGCTACAGAGATGCCCAGATCATAATTAGTCATAATTGAACAATANTAGTAATAATAAACAATGATCAAAATCTGAACCGATGATCATTATTAGTCATAATTGAACAATATCAATGTTAGGAAGCTACAGATATGCCCAGATCATTATTAGTCATAATTGAACAATATCAATGTTAGGAAGCTACAGAGATGCCCTGATCATTATTAGTCATAATTGAACAATATCAATGTTAGGAAGCTACAGAGATGCCCAGATCATAATTAGTCATAATTGAACAATATCAATGTTAGGAAGCTACAGAGATGCCCAGAATTTCAACAGTACTAACAATAGAAAAAAATAGCATTAATGCCATTGTTAGCACCCAAGCCCTACACCAGTATGCACAACATGGCTGAGATGTATCAGCCGAACAGCTCAATGCTTCCTAATCCACCACGCTTAGCACCAGTATGCACGTGTCCAAGATGCATCATCCAAACAGCTCAATGCTTCCTATTTCATGGTTTATGGGGTTCCACTTTTTGAATATATAGGAAAAACTCCATGCTGAGGAGAGCACACACATGTGCTTCATTGAAATTAATTTAAAGTGAATCTGGAATTCTGTAGTTAGCAAATGTTTTAAAATCACAAGCACAGGCTGCATATCTAGGTTTTGAGGTATATTATTTATCCCCTATGAATACAACCCTACAGAGCTCTGAACAGAAAAATGAGCTCTAAAGCTTAACAAAATTTTTAACTGAACAATGCCAACTTGTTATCTTTTCTTTTTACATGTCACATTCAGTTCATATTCATTTAAAAAAAATGACTTAAGGGAAGAGCCATAATGGAGATTATATACAATAAGTTTAGAGTTCCATTCTAATGCAACACCCTTCAAATTAATTAAAAAAAAACCTGCATTTAGTAAAGATTTAAGTAATACAAACAGCACATATTACAAATCCTTTAATATAGACATGCATCACTCAGTAACAGCTTAGCTAAGTTTAATGTAACTGGAGTTTCTTTGGGTTCACCAAGAGGAAAACCCCCACAACAACAGTTAGAATTTTTGTCCCCACCTTGTGCACACACAAACAGCAGAAGCTGATGTGCTGGCATATGATAGTGGGTTATGAATTCTTAAGAGTAGAACACAAGCATTCATTTGAAAATAAAACCATACTTGAAAAAACAACTTGGTAATCATTTGGTATAATCGGAAGTCACCGTAATCATTCTATTTCTTATTATGTAAATTAGCATGAGCAAGTCACAATTACATCGAAACCACACCTAAGTATTGCACTTCATCACATGTTTTTACCAGGTATAGGACAACTGCAAAAATGTGCTCGGATATTTAGAGTTTAGGCAACACGCATCTCAACATTTCTAGACTGCCCTAGGACTAATCCATCCTAAGAATATCTTATCTTTTTAGAATGCTAAAGCACCCATGCTTACCTTCGCAACCACCGACGGTTTCAACTATGAAGCTTCCACAGCTTTAAGAACCGTGATAGAGTTGAGGCGAGGAACGTGCCGACGATGTTGCCATAGACTTGGATGAAGACTTTTTTAAATCGAATTGTAAATATTTCGTTCCAAATTTCCTTGTACGAAAGCTTTTATATTTTACATAAAAGCTCTCTCTAACGACTTATAAAATTATGGAACAGAGAGAAATATGTTCAGAAATTTCTTAGGAAAAGTTATACATGAAAAACTTTTTAAAAATATAACATTTATGGCATGGTAGGGAATAACTAATTTCGTTGTTATTAATTATGCTTGAATTTTCGTGCATACTGCTCTCTAGTGTAATAAGAAAAATTATTCAGTTTATTTTTCGGTAGACATGCAAATTATGGAATTGAAATATATGATCCATATTGGTCAGAAAATTGCCTCTGAATTTTAAATTTTAATGAGTGATGTTTGGTACAGTTAACTGGACGTAAATAATTTGAAGTGTATCAAATAAATTTGGAGTATTAAAGTTAGTGAGTAACTGTTCTATGTGTAAAGGAGTGATAATAATCTGTTGCTTAATTCGATATTTGAACTTCTCGACATTCATTTGTGAAAGTATATTCTATACGTAAATCATATAAATGAAATAACTAAAATTTGACCCAGCTCTAATGACTATTACTTGTACCTATTAACAAAATTACTACAGCAGCAAAACAAGCAGTGAATGTCTATGTACAGCACCTTTTATAAAATATGTACGTATATTTTGCATCGTAATTAATTTACAGATAATATCATTATAGATCATGTCATTGTTATTGAGCATCAATATTATGAACTCTGTATAGCTTTTTATTTTTAAATTGGTATTTTGGGAAAGAGAAACACGTCGACGATATGAATCAACTATCATGCAATCGTCAAAATACGTTAAATTATTGACCAGGAAAATCGAACGCCCTGAAAATTAGCTCTTAACAACTCACGCTCTCTTATGTCATGAAGATACAGTATCATCTACAATTAATAGTATTAAAACAATAATGAAAAAAATTATTCGCGATATTTTAGTACAACAATTTTATATATATATATGGTACCAGAGAAGTCTGATATCATACTCGTACAATGTCATTAGAATTATATAAGTACCTGCTGATTATCTAGATCATATTTATGCAATGGTATATCATAAGTATAGAATTATTTGCTAATTATTCAGGTGTCACTCATGCAGTATCATATTCGTAGCTCACTTTTAACCTCTGAGAACTTAAGAAAATGTAATAGAAGTTAAATATCCCGTTCAATTTTGAAGGAAGTTAAATAGGGAATATAATTAGCTCATTTATGTGTTCATACAGAGCCATCAAGACTTAATTGTTCGTGCTTTGTGCTCACGGAGATCGAACCTTTAGCTCTAACTAAGAAGAGAAAACGACAGGCAAAAACATGCAATTTTCATCCTCGGAATCTCTAGGTACAAAACTGTACATAGTGACGTATTTTCTAGCACAACAACTATAGCGTTTATGCAATAGGATTTAATTCTAAAAGATGTAGACACTATTGTGTTATGAAGACAAGCTTATTTCTCATTACTACTTGTTCATTTCAATGTTTTTTAGCTTAGTTATGTTCTAATTAAGAGTTGCGTCTCTAGCTAGGGTGTTGTTGTAATTGAGAGCATTGCCCTGTATGAAAAGTGTGTCTTAATTGAGAGCATTGCCCTGTATGAAAAGTGTGTCTTAATTGAGAGCATTGCCCTGTATGAAAAGTGTGTCTTAATTGAGAGCATTGCCCTGTATGAAAAGTGTGTCTTAATTGAGAGCA
>VCRD01007902.1:0-19435 GCA_006783055.1 Trinorchestia longiramus
CCATTATCCATCTCCAATTATTCCTCCCCACTATTCCTCCCCATTATATGTATCTACCCCCTCAAATGACCCACTACACCGTTGCACCTAGCACCAGTTACTCCTTTGGGATAACAAAACAAAAACAAACGTCAACTAGACGTCAAGCCCCAATCGGTTATAACCACAGTCTAAATTTGCACGAATATCCAATTACGTTAGTACACTCAACTTCAATCAGAGCCCATGCCCCTCTTCCACTAACCCCAGTTATCATTGTAAAAACAATAACACTTAACTCCTTATAGAGACCATCCAAAGCCCTGATGGGTAATATAACCCTACACACGAACGAACCCCATGGATAGACCACTACTCAACACGTGTGCGCAATGCGCTCATTTCTATTCACCTCCTAGTATCCCTTTTCGTTTCACCCCTATACTTAGGCACACCTTGTGCCAAACTCTCCCTTATATATTTCCTACTGGTACTAACCACCACCAATACCCTGCTGTTCGTCCCCCGTACAGGTGGACGTACTGCGTGACATGGGGCAGCGCGCCACACAGGCAGAGACCACCATTGAGTCTTACAAGAAGAAGCTTGATGAACTCAGTGACTTGAGGCGACAGAAGAAGATCCTCGAGAACAAGAACGACGAGTACATGCAGCACATCCTCGAGCTCGAAGAGGTGAGATGTGTGTGTGATATGGGGATGTGTGTATGTGATGTGGGGTTGTGTGTGTGATGTGGGGTGGTGTATGTGATGTGGAGTCGTTTTTGTCACGTGTTAGGTGGCGTAGGGCTTTGCCTGGCGCGTGTATGGTAACGTGGGGCTTTGTCAAACGCGCGTGTGGTGACGTGAGGCTGTAGTTGAGGAGATAGGCCCTCCCTCTCGCGTACTTGGCAGCATTGTTAATGCATTCAGGATACTACATTTACATAGAAATAAGTTCTCTTTTACTCAATTTGCTAACTTAGAATGTTAGCATAATTTTCTCGTATTTGCTTATCTTACTTTTCGTGTAAGATTTTTCTCGTGTCTTCATTGGCCATTTCCAGAATTTTATCTTAGTACACAACAGACAACAACCTTAAGCATTCTTAACATAGAATATGATAACAGGAACGAGCTGTTTGATCCATTCTTGGGCTGCTACCCAAGTCCCATGCCGTCTTGGCATCAATCACGCACGTACACCTCAATTCTACATACATATTTCAATCACGGATAGGAACACATATCTGCAGTGTTTGCCTCCACACTTGTTTGGATCAGAACAATGACTCCCGAACTCATGCTTGGGTTTTTGAGCAGGACGTTAAAAAGAACGACACATGGCGGCCCCAGCTGGAGCTGTTCAAGAAACAGGTGTTGGACGTCCGTCAGCAGCTGCACGATGAGACCAAGAAAGCAGACAGACTTGCCTTCGACTGCAAGAAACTCACTGAGAAAGTCGAGGCCATCACCATTGAGAAAGACGTGAGTTCAAGTTTTCTGCGATGCATCTGTGGTGTGATGTGGTGAAATACCAATTTCTCAGTGAGCAGTAATCGTTACCTGGAAAAGAGTGCTTGAGTTTAAATTCCAGCCAGTTGTTCCTTTCTCAGCAGTTGTTTGTAATAATAATAATACTAATAAAATTCTGATACGAACAACAATAATAATGCAACTCTGACAAGAACAGCGATAATAATGAGATTCTGATAAGGAAAACAATTATAATAATGTAAATAATGATAATAAGATGGTATTGGTGTAATGAGGGTTGTGTGTGTGCAGCGCGTGGTGCAGGAGCGTGACGAGCTGAAGGAACACGTGGAGGAGTTGCGCTGTCTTAATTCTGCTCAGTCTCCCTCCCACCGGAGTGGTGGACCTCACTCCGACCTCCTGTCCTCCGACCACCAGGAGCTCTGGTGAGTTCTGTGCTCTAGTGCACAGGCTGCACTGTCTGGTAAGTTGGTTGTGTGCACCACTCTTCCACTGTACCCCATGTCCTCTCCAGTGCAGACTGGAGGACGATGGAAAATCTAGGCAGTGTTCATATTATGCCACTAAGAAATGATTTTTCAACGAATAATGTTGAATTATGTACATTTTCTCAAATTTTTGGGCCTTTTAATTTTTGGGAGACTAAAATCTAATTTTTCTACCTTGTTTGATGTATTGACGCTGCTTAAAAATTTGGAAAAAATTTCTTTGAAACTATCGATTGATTGATGAGTTTTTTTAATGGAAGACTCGTGCTTGGTGTGTCTGTGATTCCACTGCAATCAACACCTTGATCTAGAAACAGTAGCTCCTTGCTGGTGTGAACGATCTAGTCGTTCACTAGGTTTTCAGCAGGACGTGTACGTTAGGGGTGCTCTTTTTAATACCTTGGGTATGCGCACTAAAATCTATCGCTTGCGCGGTTCCCTATGTATTGAGGGACCGCCGGCAGGTAGAGTTGTGGTAGTGCTAGTGGTAGTGGTAGTAGTGGTAGTCGAGCACCTGCAGGCAGAGTGGCAACACTTATTCACTCTGCTGTCGAGTGGTTGCTTGGTGCAAAGATCCTTGCTGCCGATTTTTTTGTACACCTCGCTGAGCCATTGGTGCAATATTTAACTCTGCATTAATGCGGTACAATAAGGAGATAAAAAACCCCTCTCAAGTATCAACTATTCCTTGCAATTCGTGGTGCAATAAATAAATGAATATATAAACCTTTTAAATACTGTGATTAAAAGTGCAATAAAAATAAATATGCAAACTCCTTGTAATTAAAAGTATTATTTAAACATACAAACCCTGAAAAGAACGGTCCAGTGAAACTTATCGTTTGTTGCCGGGTTTGCTGGCTGGGAATTCTTGACTAACCTTACATTAATTGGCTAGTATGTCCGATAACACTAGTATGCCTCCAGGCTTAACAGGGCCCTGTGAGCCCTAACACCAATGCTCAGTCTCCATGTTTGACTATTGAACTACTGAAGCTTGTAGGATGAAGTACTGATGGTGTTTAAGTGATGAGGGAAAGTGCTGGTAGCGGTGGTGGTTCTTCTCTGTACTCAACCATCTCCTCAAAAGCACCACCAAGGATTTGCTGGTGTGGTGGCGTCAGGAGTAACGACTCTGCGTTGGTCCTGTTTTAACCTATTAATGTCAGGTGGAAACATATGCGCCCAGAGATAATCATTCCCTTTACTCTCATATTCTAAATGTTTCGTTCTAAATTACGGTAAATTACATAAAAAAGAGTAAAGATGTGCGGTAATTTACGCAACACATTGATCAGTCTGAAAATAATTAGGTCATTAAAGGGTTAACTAAGTTTTGTTTAGAAGTGAAGTTTTGTAGGTGTCGCCCTGACCTTGTGCTGCGTGTTGCAGGGAGCGTCTGGTGAGGCTGAGGCACGAAAACGAGCAACTCAAGAAAGCAGGCAACAGCGGAACAGGTGGTGGAGACCTCGTTCTGCAGGCCATGCTTGCAGACCTGCAGGAACGACATGACACCGTTTCTGCAGAGAACAGGTGGGGGCGTAGGGGGGACACTTCCCCCCACTCACCCCTTAGCACCCCCACTCCGACTCACCTCGCCTCTCCCCCGTCCTCTCTCATCGGATCGCCCTCATCCTCCTCCATGGCTTTGCTAGACGCCTTTTCTTGCTTAGAATCTCCTAGGAAAATTAGGTTACTTAGGAAGAACTTAAAGTGGGCCAGCGAGTCGGACTTGCTCGTTCTCAGGCAGCCATCTCTTTTGTCTAGCTTCTTTTCTTCTTTTTCTTCTGGTCAACGCAACTGCGGCTTTTCTTCTTTTTCGTCTTCTGGTCGCGGAGTGTCGAAAGCCTCGGTCGCGCTAGGGTTGTCTCCTCCAAATGGCCTGCGCAAGGTAAGTGACTGTCGCTTGGCTCGTCCAAGCAGTGAGGGCGCTCAACAAATTGTAGTTCGGCACATCCATGAATTCAAAGTTCCTTCGTGCGGTACAGAGGACAGTGGATGTTGCCGCACCTCGCCTAGCAGCTGTGAGGACGGGCCCGCCACTATGGATTCTGGAGTATCAGGATTATTCGAGAGCGTCAGCCCTGGAATTTCCTTGGGGACATCAGGGCTGCTAGAGTGCATGGGCCCAGGTGAAGATGCCTCCGGACATAGAATCTCCGATGTCATCTTGCCGTTTTCTTCATCAAGTCGCTCCCTGACGCCGTTTTGTTGTGGTGTTGCTAGTACTTCCTCCCTCGCGGCCCATCACCTCCACCACCACCATCACCATTGCTCTCACTGCTGCAGGCCGCCTTCTCGCCACCACTCGTGCAACGGCGTGTCAACCCACCTTTCTGGTGCACCCACCTTCTCAGTCAGTGGGAGAGACACGAACAACCAACAGGATTCCGTGGTGTCTTCTTCAACAAGGCACCCTAGCATACGACCTCCTCTCCCTTCCGATTCTCCCACACCTCATAACTCTCCTCGCGTGCCCATGCGCGTCACAGTGGGGAGAAACCGATCCTCTCGTTCCTCACTCTCCCCCAGTCACAGCAGCTACAGTAGCCTCTCTGAAGGGGAACCTGCTCAATCCCGATCACGAGTTTTCCTACGCTCCCAATCCGAATGTCTCCAAACCCGCGGTAAGTCTAAGGATAGAAATTCCGCTGGTAGTTTTTCTTCCAGGGAATCATTGGGAAACAATCTCGGACGTACCTCTGAATCTCAAGAGCGCGAGCAGAAGAAGAATCTGTTCAACGCACAAGACTTCAAGATGGATCCCGTCAAGACAAGTACACTAATCAGAAACAAAGCCAGCATATCGGCAGATCACATTGCTTTCGACAAAACGCAGGAGATGAAAGTTTGTCAAAGTTTCAGTGGGTTGGAAGTATCGTCAGGCAATAATGGTGTGCGCTTCAGGAGCGGTAAACCCGTATCTGTGGTTCGTGGTGTGGCGTCTGCCATCCAACAACATCCCGCTGCCAGATCCCAGCCCACCTCTAAATCTCTCACTAACTCTCCTATCGAAGGTTTCGTCAGAGAACCTGTCCCTGTCAAATTGGCAGACGAAGCTAATTTTTGGCATAAAAGAAATCAAGTTGTCAGTGAAGTTCATCAAGGAACGTCGTTGTCCAGCGAAGTTCCAGTATCCAGTGCAGGAGAGTCACCCAAATTGACCAGTTTAACCGTCAAAGCAAATTTAGACTCTCCTCCCATGCCCTCCAGAGGATCCTTCAATCTAGAGACGCATTTTGGCATGCATGATTTGAGCGAGAATTGTGAGCCCGTCACAGTGGTTCGACCCGTCAACAAGTCCCCAAACAAGCATGGCAACTACGTTAGTTTCAGAGAACCTGTCACCATTAATGTTGTGACGAGTCCGCGGTCTCCTGTTCCTCCTGCTGTAGACGTGGATGCAAAGCCTGCTGCCCCTGCGTTCCGACGCTCTGCGTCCCTCAGGGGAGGGAGACCAACTCCTGCTCTCGGAGACAAAAGCGACATAGCTCAGTGTTCCTCAGGTACTCTCTTCACCCACCAGGTGCTCCGTGCTAAGGTTCCTAGCAGCTCAAAACTCGTGCCGTCACGCCACCAGCGCAGCCTTAGTTCTCGCAGGACCTCCACTCCCTCCACGTCTAAATCCTTCGCAGTGTCCGTGCTTGAGTCCGACTCTGATGAGGATGTGCTGGAGCAACGGCTGGTGGCGGGAGCTTTTGGAGCACCCCTCGTGAGCTCGGAGTCCTGCACTTCTGTCAGCCATGATGACACCAACGACACTGACTTTACAGAGTATTTCACTGATAACGGCTCCGATACGTATGACTTCCTGATGCCCCAACAGCGTCTCTCATATGAGGATCTGCAGCGGGAGCACCAAAAGGTCTTGGAGAATCGTACCCCCGGCAGCTCCCTTTCCTCCAGGTTCTTAACCCCTCACCTCCGTAACAGCCTCTCCAGAATACAGGAAGAAGACCTCATTGTTGAAAAGTCACATAAGGTACAAGCAGCCGTATTCTCTTCATCAACCTCTCATAAGATAAGGAAACAAGACAAGTGCTTCAAGTTATCGTCCAACACTCGCGTCAAAAAGAAAAAGAGGAACAAGACTGCCAAGATGATCGCGACTGAAACGTTCAATGCTATGTTTGTTTTTTGCACTCCATGATTGGAAGAACGTTCTAATCGTTCCATCTATGCTGGACCTGAAGGGTACCTCTCAAGCTGTCATCTTCCGATCAGTGTTCTTGCTAGTCAGTAAATGATCCGCAGGGGTCGGTGCTCTGGAAATCCGCCTTGTGGACATATGAAGGATCAGTTCTTCATCGTTTGAGATGCCTACGTTAGAAACTGCCCCCTGAATCTTTATTTTTTCTTAACCAATATTTGATCGCTTCCAAAAGGCCGTTTAATTCCCTTTTTTATTCTATCGAACTCACTATCTAGAAGTGTGTTTTATATTTGACTTTTGTACCTGCTTTTAAGTTTCATATTCTTTTTATGCTGACACATTGGTAACTCGTTTGAAAAAAATGCCGTAACCGGCGCCTGAGAGCGAGCAACCACGGCCTTAAGGCCTGGGCCTCGCTCCGCCCCTTCCTAGTCACTCAGCCGCTGCGCTCGCGTCGACGTGCGCTCTAAATTCTCACTCTACTGCACGAGCAGCTTAAATTCTACGTCCTTAGGATTAGTAAAACGATTAAGTAGATTTTTTTTAATTTAGATCGTTTCGTAGATGATGCACTTGAATTGACTTTGTGGATAATTTTTGGAGCTATAGCTTCGCTTTTTTTGTGCTATCAAGTCCGTAGCAGTTTGTAGTTGTCATTTTCAGAAAATGTATTTGATTGTATTGTAGTGTGTTGTTTTTGCCAGCATGTATTCTTCTTTGGTGTGCCAATTGTTGTAAGAACTGGTACCGCCGATGTAGCTGTTGCTGCTGCTGCTGTCCCTCCAAAAGCGTGATTTATGATTTCGCATTGTTCATATGTTGTGAAATAAATTTCGTAGCTTTTAATTTTAGAGTAATTTTAATCGGAAATTATAGTATTGTAGACTTTTTTATTTGTAAACATAAGATTATTTGCTAGTTGACCCCAATAACTGGAAGACACAATTAGAACAATGCAAGACTATGGAAGATCATTGCATGAATTAACACTAGACTCATAATTAACTGGCAATGGCTTGTGTTCAGAGCCTGGCTGTATCCCAATGAGACGCTCGGAGCATCTGTGCTTGTATGTGGTACGATTATGAACATTTTACTTGGGAAAATAAATTAGCCTAGTTGTATTCAATTCTATTCTAACATTCATTTCTCTAATTGTGTTGAAAGTTGCTCTCTAGGGCTGAGAATCTCAACCTTTCCTGCAAACTTGCCGGATTTAAATTTTCTAGTTAATGGCGCCCAACCTTGTTTCCATCGTAGCGATATATTCAACTATTAGGAATTGGCACACTGTCTTAGGCAAGACAAGTCAACGATCACATGGCCGGCACACTGTCTTAGGCAAGACAAGTCAACGATCACATGGCCGGCTTTTTTACGAGTCTCCACACACATACACGTGTCCGGTATACAAAAGGCAATAATCCAATATCTACTTGGTGTGTTCTTCGCTGACTCTTACGTCAATTTAAAACGTGGTGTGGGGATATCGAAGACTACGAGGCTTGCCTGCTGCAGCTGGCACTGCAGACCTTCCAGCTCCCCTCATGTTGGTGATGCTGGCTGTGGTATAGCTAATGTGATCAATATCCACTCTTAATTACTGGTCACCAATAGCTTTTTGGACGTGGGATTTCATCATTAGTATGTCAGGCATCGTCGTTGGCGAGATATTGAAGTGAGAACATACGATACGGTGAACTTCACATTGCCGTTGTATTCTTTCCCACTGTATTAAGGTAGGCTTCATGTCTTCGGTCATCAATACATTCTGGTCATGACGATCTTTTGTGCATGTTGCCGCACTGCTTGTGGTCGGTGCTGACCTTGCAACTCTGATTGTTAAACTCATCCATGCACTGTTGTTGTGCACTGCACTGCTCTCGCACACGACAGTGCAGCCTCCACCGTCTCAGTGCATTGCATACTGTATACATTCACTGCACTCATTTTACTGAGGCTTTAATCGCTTTCAGCGATATTTGTCGGACATTTTCTTGTATCCGGCGAAGCGACTTTAATTTCGTTCGTGCGCCAACACCTGCATGGTCGTGCTTATGTGGTGGACGTAGGTATCACGTCTTCATTTCATGAAACTTGCAAAGTTGAATATCCTAATGAAGTTCGGACTTGATGGCGCTTTGTGGGTTATGTCGGTCAGGTGAAGTTATTTGGGTTCAGTCCAAAGTTCTGCTACTCACAGTAGAAAAAATAATCCTCATATAAGTTCCTTTTTGATATCTCACTTTTTTTAGATGGTTAATAACTTCGAATTGTGTCCAAAAACACGTTTTTGTTCAGCTCAATTAGCTGGGAGCCTGTACGGTCTTTCATCAACCCTGATAGCTTATTTCAAGCCGTTATTCTATCCATAAATTTTCGTTTTGCCCACCAAGCGTCATGCAAGTCTTCTATCCGGCGCGTTTGCTCGAAAGGTTGCCGTATTTTGTTCTTTGTTGTACGTATTTCACAAGTCTAGTGGCCCGCCCAAGCAAAATTATGAATTTATTCATCTGGTTCATATCTACACCAGTAGTGCCTGTCCGCACCGTTTTTGTTCTTTTTGTGTAGGTAATCATATATAGTCTTCATGTTTTATGTTACTGCAAGGAACAGGGAAACATGTCATTTGTGCGTGAGTTAACAATGAAATGCTCAAGTGATATTGATAGTGTGGTCCGTCCTGTAGTTTCCTCTGATATTATTGAGAAGTTGCAAACAGTGACACTATAAATCAGTTTCTTTATTCTTAAACATTTTACGTACTGTAACTGATACAGTCGGTTTAATGTAAACGTAACAGTCTTAGTAATGCAAGTTTAGCAGTCTCTGCAGTGTTGGTGCTGCAGTCTCTGCAGTGTTGGTGCTGCAGTCTCTGCAGTGTTAGTGCTGCAGTCTCTGCAGTGTTAGTGCTGCAGTCTCTGCAGTGCTAGTGCTGCAGTCTGCACTGCCGGTGCTGCAGTCCCAGCAGTGCTGATGGTCCCTGCAGTACTAGTGCTGCAGTCGCAGCAGTGCTGGTACTGCAGTCTTTGCAGTGCTAGTGCTGCACTCTCTGCATCTCTAACTGGACGCCACTCTCTCCCTTTACTACAAAGGGCAGCTCAGAGTTAAGTCCCTAACTTTACCTCCTTCTTCTTCCCTGCTGTAGCTACAGTGCTGGCCGTGGCAGGGCCCATGGTTCACTAGACTCTTAAGTTCCTTACTTCTAAGTTTGTCGTGCTTCACTATTCAAAAGAACAAACGTTTTCATTTACGTTGCTCTTGCTTTTGTGTATGGCGACTAGACTACAAGTTATTATACTTCATATCACTTCTTATATACTGTAGTAGTTACTATGAACCTTGTGTCATATCAATGTTAAGGTGTTGAGGGCTCCATGCTGTACAGTCGTGTGTCGTGTTGCGTGTGTGTGTGTGTCTGCTGTGTTACATGTACTTGTCACGTGTACGTACGTTATGCTACGTGTACGTGCACTATGATGCGTGTACGTGCGCTGTGCTGCATGTACGTGCGCTGTGCTGCATGTACGTGCGCTGTGCTGCATGTACGTGCGCTGTGCTGCATGTACGTGCGCTGTGTTGCATGTACGTGCGCTGTGTTGCATGTACGTGCGCTGTGCAGCATGTACGTGCGCTGTGCTGCATGTACGTGAACCATTACCAGTATATTTGCACTGTCACTTGTGTGCGTGCACTGTCACATGTGTACGTGCGCTGCCACCTGTGGACGTGCACTGCCACCTGTGTATGTGCGCCGTGCACACGTGCGCTGTGCCACGTGCTACACAGACCAGTCACACGTGCGCCGTACGGTCACGTTTGTCTCCAGTGTATTTAAGCTGTTTAGGTTATGCCACAAGTGGTCTGTTCAGTTGTGTTTGTGTCCATGGCGGGGGCTACCACCCCATAGGAGGGGATAGAATCCACCTCCTTCAGCGGGCTACCACCCCCTGGGAGTCATGTGTGGTCTGACCAGAATACAGTGATTTATCTACCGGAGTTTCATTCACCTTCAAGTAACCGAGTTCTGTTTTGCTTGGGTGGGCCTGGGCTTGTGTGATACGCCTGTCGTTGCTGCAAATGAGCCTCCAGCTTTGCTTGTCTTATTCTTCACTCGTGCATCGTTGTCAGGTATCAACTTTGTCAGTAAATTTATTGTTTGCTAAATAATCTTAACTAATGTTCCACTAGGCTCTGTGTCCTTCGCTAAGCTGGAGGCTTATGTGTTGCTGGGGGCGTTTGTCCCCCAATTAAGGAGAGGGGCGGCAGGGGGCTGCTGGGCATGTGCTTCTTGTGTAACTGGTTCTGCTGCTGCGGGTGTGCCCTGTTTTCAGCTTTACTTGCTTGTGCTCGTGTAAATATGCTTCTACAGGGTGTCCATAAATTCTCTCTACCATTTCCCAAACCATTCAAAAGAAATGGTAAAAAGACTTTATGGGCACCCTGTATATCGCATGCAGCTATGAGGCGGGTGCTACGTGTTTCCAAATATTCAACGATGCTCTTAAGTTTGTGTTAAAACTCAGTTATACGGTGTGTAACATCAGTTTATTTTTAATCTGTTCGTGGTTTTCCACGTCAATTGACGTGAAATTTTTTTAACTATCACTGGTTTTTCACATCAGTTAACGTTTTTCAAATAACTCTTCCGCGTACTAAAAAATGTTAAAATGTTCATTTTTAATGTTGTTTCCTTATTTCTTGGGTATTTATTTGGTTGTTTTTGGGGAAAATTTCTTTTCTAATTTTTTGTAACCACAGGAGGTACAATATGTGTATATTAATGTGATCACGAACGGTCTAAACCAAGTTAAATGACTTTTTGTACTTGTTCATATGCTAAAACTAAGTTATACGGTGCTCTATATCTGCTCTTATGTTTTCTGTGACAATGATTGCTTTTGGTGCATGCGGTTGGTTTTAACATCATCGAATTCTCCCACAAGTGATGGACTCCACACGGCTTTGGTAACCCACTGGTCCTCATATAGATCTCATTACGCACCTCTCATTCGGATGACATTATTTCACTGCTCGTTAGCGTGTTTTCTCTTCAAACAGTGGCATAGGAAGAGTTCAGACCTCTGGCACTACGCTTCAACACGTGGAAACATAGAGTTAGTCCTTCTTAAATAATTTCAATGTTAACAAGGGCTGGACGTTTCTCGAACGAGGCCTGAGGTACATACAGCAAATCAAGCAACACTGGGTGTGAGAACCTGTTTCGGGCTCAGGTTTAGGAAGATATCTGTCCTTTATTTCACTTTATCTTCTCGTTTTCTTTCATATTGTTGGTCGATGTATCATTGCGATAATGTTCTGCTCGTGTGTAATCACCTGTACCTCGGTACAATTTTTTTTCTGTTCGTTTTGGATGCGAGATAATTCTGACGAGTTGGAGCACTGACCATCAGCGGATGCCCTCTGATCGAGACACGAAAAAGACAGTATCCGGTTCCAGATCTCTGCAGTTTCTGGTCTCCAGAGATACGAACAGTTTTCCTTTTAGGTGAAAATGAATGGAAAATTTCTGATCTCTACGGTTTCTAATCTCCAGAGATGCTAGTTCTCTTTTAAGTGAAAGTAAATGAACGTTTAGGATATGCTCTAATTCGACCTATAACTCTGGGTACAGAGTTCCTCATTTTTCTACTCGAAAAGCAATACACCGTAATTTTGCTATCGTTACCTACAAAGAAAATGCCGTCATGTTGCTGCATTAGAATTAAATTTCGAATATTACTTTTGGTTTGTACGTTATAATCAAGTTACTTGTGTTATACGACCGTCCTGTTCGTCGTTAGAAGCATCTTGCATGAGATGTGTGACAGAGCTTCACTTTCGCTGTGGCTGGCCAACAATTTGTTTTGTGGCAGTATTCTCTTTTTCTTTTATTCATTTGTTATTTCGCTGTACTGCTAAAAATGACATTTTTCCCTTCATTTCTTTTGCCGCTTCCTCTTTTCTGTAATGTAATAGAGCTCCGAGCTACTCAACGTTCCACTCGATTTTCTTGAAGTATTCCGTGAACTACTGATCAGTTTTGGATCTCAGCCAGTTATCTTTTTCTCTGAGCTAGCACTTTCCTTCCAGCGTGTCAATGGGTGCTGTTCCAATAAGCTGAGGTAAATTCTTCCATTACTTTCCCCATACTTTTTACCTCATTGAATCACACGCTTGATTCGAGATGAGTGTTACGTGCTCTTTTTCTCCCACTGAGTTCAAGGCTTCTTGAAATGATCTGACTCGCAGAGAAAGCAAACAGACGTCATGGTGCGGATGTTGTACGTGGACTCACACCAAACTCAGTTCATAGATTTAATGGTCAATTTTGTAGTTGTGCAAGGGGGCATCGCGCCTGTGCCAGCTGCAGAGAGGACGCAGATTGTGTACAAGGATTGTAACCACTTGGATTTTTTATCAATTTTTACTCAGTAAATTTTGCAGGTAGCTTTTCGACTGGAGTGGTACGTAACACCAAAAAATCGGACACATGCAGTTCGCTACATTGACCTATCAGGATAAAAAAAATATATTAATGACGTGTGCAGTGTGTGCCGAGTGTTCTTTTTTGTTTTTTCATGTGAGAATCAGGCGAATCGTCCTGTAGATCTCATTTTTTGGCATTGTCTTCGACTCTTCTAATTTTTCATCTCGTTGAAGTGAGCAACAAGCATTTTTTTTAGCAACTACGCTGAATAATTTCTATGTGGATTTGTAATACTAATTCAGCGTAATTAATAATTACAATTTTATAATTTCGCGTGGATTTGGTTCTGAGATCGCCCCATTTGCGTTCATCAAATGTAAAAAGTGGTCTTAAGTTCAGTGGTTGTAGGTGATCTTTAGTAAGATGGTTGAAGACTCGACTCACCCGCGGTCAAAGAACCTATGCTGGTGGAGGAGGGCAGGGATACATTATGAAGTAAATCACTGCTTCCTCTTGAAGAACACGAGATTGTTATTTTGCTCTTGGAAAGTCTTCAAGTGTTTCATTTTTAAAGATAAAAAGTGGTGTTCTTATTCATCAAGTGTCTTAACATAACGTCGTAAATTATTAGTTGTGAGAGTCGGGATCAAAACTGTTTGAAGTCTGCATGTTGAAACGAATGGGATTTGGAGCTGGTATTATGATGCATTCTTGATCATACCTCATATGCTGACGGCCATGTCCGCTAAAGTGTGTGTGTGTGTGTGTGTGTGTGTGTGTGTGTGTGTCCTGCAATGTCTGACTCAGTATGAGTTATAATAGAATCATGTTCATGTAAGGATTATAAGCTGGACTTTCATTGGTGTTGTTTCTTCTTTCTTTTTCTGTTTGCTTAATTACTTCATACACTGTCAATGGTGGATAGCGCATATTCTAATTCGAAGCTCCAATGTGACCAGAAAGATTTAGTTTCATAGCAGCAAGGCAAAGCTCAAATTGCCATTTCTCTACAATTTTTGACAGAAGTTTATTGTGGACTGTTCGATGTTTCGGAGTACGGTGTCCTAAACTCTTCAGCGTTAGAGTTTATTTTTAAAAGTTTGAAACTACTCCAGTTTAAATCTGTTGAAAACTATAGTTCGTTTTTTCACTATTCGATTTTAAATTATTCTTTATAGCATTTTAGTAATTGTACATTTGTTCACTTGCATCGATCCTTCTGGTGTGTCTTTTCTCTTTTTGTGTTTGGCTTGTGCAATGCGTCTCATAAGGAGGCCAGAAGAGTCTCAGGGACCAGGCCTACAAGTCCCCACTCGGTCTCCTGCTACTGTGTGACAGAATTGGTAGTTGCTTTCATAGCTTCTCTAACAGCGGCCATGACAGTCGTTGATCCGGTGGGATGCTAACTACTAACGGGAGCACTAACTGCCGTACTGGGTGCTGGTGTACTTGTAAATTATTTATTTCCCGTGGTGCTTTGCAGTGTGCTGTCTTTGTTGTGAAAGGGTGTGTAACTTTGCCGTGGTGATATCCAGTATGCAGACTCAGGTACACTGAGTGTGTGGTGGTGTACCGACTCATCACTATTGGTGGGGGTGTTGACAGAAAGCTGAACCAACGCATTATGGAGTTGGAGAGCGAGGTAGAGGAGAGCCAAGCAGCTGGAGGCACCACTCCTACTCCTTCCAGCGCCTCCACCATCTCCGCCTCTCCCTCCCCGTGGTCGGATGCCTCCAAACGTGACCTCGAGAAAAAGCTCCAGCAGAAATGTAAGTTCATGCTGCCTCTCTCCTTCCTCTCTTAGTCAGACTACTTGGGGCAGGAGGTCTTGTTTCTTTGCTCATTGCATGAAGGAAAATTTATTTGTACCTCTTGGGATTGTATGTTGCGTCGTCTTTGTTTCAAATGTTGATAGTTTTCATCGTTGCATATCTGTAAAAGTATTGAAAGAAGCTAGAATAAAGCATGATAGCATTTAAGTTCAAAACCTTCTAAAATAAACAGATCCTGGCGATTTGTATTCGTAGCCAAGATATGCTTGGGGACAAAATAAAGAACTAAGATGGGTTAGATGAGGTAACCGCTAGGTGAGATGAGGTAACCACTAGGTAAGATGATGTAATCACTAGGTGAGATGAGGTAACCACTAGGTAAGATGATGTAATCACTAGGTGAGATGAGGTAACCACTAGGCGAGATGAGGTAACCACTAGGTAAGATGAGGTAATCACTAGGTGAGATGAGGTAATCACTAGGTGAGATGATGTAATCACTAGGTGAGATGAGGTAACCACTAGGCGAGATGAGGTAATCACTAGGTGAGATGAGGTAATCACTAGGTTAGGTGAGGCAACGACTAGGTCAGGAACCTTCCATACCCGGTATTGGCAATGCACGTTGTACGTTTTTTAACAAAAGATGAGCCTTCCTAATTAACCGTTTTATTCGAGGTCGAGTAAAGATTTCTCGATGTGTGAAGGAACTACGCTAACTAAATAACATGCGTTCATCCACTCATGCAAGGCTGTACTTCTATGTAGAGTATTTGGACGCTGGATTCGTGTAGACAGTTCATTATAAAGTTTAGGTAAAGAGTGACGTCGTGTCTGTTGACAACGCGCTCGCTTATTTTGTTAGACATGATACTGCAATTTCTTCAAAAAAGTTCGGAAACTCTTTCTCATTAGTTATCATGTTCCTATCCATGATTATTTATTGTGTTGAAAAGTCGCACTTCATGCTTCAGATTTGTCACCATCCACCTTAGTCTATCAGACCCCTCATATAACATTGAACTGAAAATTTGTACACACATAAGCCATACTTGTGTTTTCCGTATCAATTCAGATACCGGCCTTTCATTTTAAATATTTAACATTCTTTATCATATGTCTCACCCAAGGCGCAAAGGTGCAGTTTAATTCATGTTAGCCAAGTGTTGTTCTATCTCATTTTCAATTCATTTGAGTGATGGTAAAAATTAACGTCTCGTGGGTCGGAGCCTGCTGAAATGTCCCTTTCTTCTCGCCACTTCATTTATCAGCTCGGTCGACTGGTGAGCGAGTTTGCTTTCGAGCAGGAAGACCCGGGTTCGAATCCCACTGCCGACATGGTTGACGCGGCTAGAAATACGGCATGGGACTTGGGTAAACAGCCGAATAATTATCGAAGTAATTATCCGACCCAAGAATGGGCCAGAAGGTTCGTTCCTATAGCCTCATTCTATTCTATTCTATTCTATCAGTAGTTAAGTATAAAATCGCCTGCAACCTTTTACAGCGAGTACATTCATGCATGCAAATAATGTTCGTATCATTGAGAAGAATCATCTTCCAGGTGACGAAGTGAGCGTGCTGAAGAACACCATCGTCAAGAAAGACGGCGAGATGGCAGCCATGGAGGAGCGCTATAAGAAGTATCTCACCAAGGCCAAGAGCGTCATCAAGACCCTCGATCCCAAGTTCAACCCCAGCCTCGTCCCTGAAGTGTCTGCTCTCAGACAGCAGCTCCATGACAAGGATATGCACATCGATAATCTCAAGGTGATGGAACTATAGTGATCTCTTTTATAATCACTCTTCAGTCCCAACCCTCAGACATCTCTTATCGTCGAGCAAACATTAAATATCTTTATATTACTTGGAGTGAGCACCTGAGGAAGTAAGGGACCGTCCAGGAACCTAATAGGAGAAAAGGCAATTAGAGGCAGGATGAGTTTAATACTTTGTATTTAGGCATTAGAATATGATATTTGTTCGTGGTTGCGCACGTCTGCCCATCCTGTCCGCAGACAGGATGGCCGGTTTCTGCATCCTAAGCTCTGCTGTTGGTTGTGAGTTGAGTTGTTCAGGTGATAAAAGTTCTTGGCGGCGATCTTGACTTTGGAAGTGCTTGGTAGAAAGTCCCTGACGCAGAGCGTTGCAGTCTCGTTGTATAGGGTGGTTGGCTGGGCTCTGCTGCCTGAGCGTGACCGCTCATTGGTTAATGTCCTGCTTCTGGTCGTAACGGGGCCTAGCTTCATCGCTGGATTCACTTCATCTCTCCTGTTTGCTCATTGGTTGATGAAAGCTGGTCTCGTCACGGTACTCGTTTGTAGTGGAGCCATGCGATTAGCTACAGAACGCTTCACTACGTACGTTTGTACGAAGTCGACAAGGTGTATGACCTTGATACACTAGAGTCCAGTGATGGTCAAACTGCGGCGCATTGAACGATTAATGATGGCGCATTGTCTTTGTGCTGGAGGGGATAAATTAATTTTTTTTAATATGTTTTATACTCTCATGTGCCCTCATGATTTTGTGTAAAATTGGTGCATCTGATCGTATATTATAGGGCAAGTGGCGCATGAAATGCAAAAGGTTGGCCACCATCTCAATTACGTTTATGTTTATAATAATTTCAAATTAGTCAAATCAAAATCGTGGAAATTCCACGATTTTGATTTGACTAATTTGAAATTATTATAAAGATAAACGTAATTGAGATTTACGACGAATTACTGTTTCTTGAATAGATACTTTTTCTGAATTTCATTCAGAAATTCCTTTCTGCATCTTATTACCGATAACGTGACCCAGATAGTACCCTTTGAAATTCCTTGGTTTAAAAATGAAAATAAAATAAAATTAAGGATCTATAAAATAAAATACATTTTTTCAGTTTTACCCGTGAATATTTTTCATCAATACATACAGAATGGAAGTTCTGTATACCTTGATGAAAAATATTTATTTAAGACAGTTTGTAACACAAAATTTTACAATTTACTTAACAAAAGCGTACATTTTACCAACAAAAGTTTTGGATTCACTAGCAAAAAATTAAAGACAGTTGTGTAAAAACTGATGCTTTTCGTGATCTATGCACGAATATTTGCATATAGACTGGAGTTTCATAGTTTCGTGCAATTTTGAATTTTAATGAAAAATTATCGTAGCTTTACGTTTTTTCCAAAAATTATTTGAAAAATCATTTCCATTTATGTGCATAAAAACTGATCGGAAGTACATTACGAAACGTATTAGGTCAATGATTTAGGTTTCAGACTGCTTACGACGGTTTAGGACATCCCGCTGCCGACATGGTTGACGCGGCTAGAAATACGGCATGGGACTTGGGTATACAACCGAATAATTATCGAAGTAATTATCCGACCCAAGAATGGGACAGAAGGTTCGTTCCTATAGCCTAATTCTATTCTATTCTAATAATTTTCAATTTACCCGAGCGTACTTTTTAGCAATAAATGTTTTGGATTCCCTAACAAAAAATTCAACAGTTGTGCCAAAACTGATGTGTTTTTCGTAATCTATGCACGAATATTTGCATACAGACAGTTTCATGCTATTTCGAACTTAAAGAAAAAATATCATAAAAAATATATATAGTATTCACGGTGTTCTATTATTGTTGTTTTCATTTTCCAGAGAGAATCTGAGAAAGCGAAGGACATCCGTGACATGGAGGAGAAACTCATCACTTCTGCCTTCTATAATTTCGTGAGTACATCGGGGTGAAATGCCTTGTAATTTGTAGACGTACCACTCTTAAATACTCTGAGCTAACTGAAAAATTTTAAAGTGACTAAAAAAGTACAAATTTTAAATCCATTGGCCAATTAGTAAAAGTTTTAAATTCATTGGCTATTTAGTAAAAATTCATAATTCATTAGCCACTAAGCCAGGCATGTCAAACATACGGCCCGCGGGCCGTATGTTCACTTGATTATAATATGTAGGGTAGGCTACAAATGTAGGCTGAATGATAAAGCATAGTACTGAAAAACAAAGCTAAATAGTTGGAGTTGACATTCTTTTACTGATCCGGCCCACCTGAGAACAGAAAGTCTGGATCCGGCCCCAGAGCCAAACTGAGTTTGACATGCCTGCACTAAGCTAAACTGTAACACATCATTTCATAGATGAACTGAGCTCGAGCGTCGGCCGCTTATAATTCTGTGGTAGCATTTGTTCCTGCTCGTTTTTGTAAAAATGGTATTTATTTTCACGAGTTTAAAAAATGTGGTCTTCTTTCCATTATTACCTGACAAGGAATACTTCTTTGGAATAAAGCTCCTTTATAGGCCGATTACTGTAGAACATCTTGAAATTCTGGATCTTTCCTTCATTGTTGATACTTAACATAACGTTGAAAGCCTCAATTATTTATTGTTCGAATAGCGTTCAACTGATCCAGAGGTTCACTTTACTGAGGTTCAATTTAAAAGTTTAGCAATAGAACCATGTTGAGCCCTACTCTTGATCTTTAAATAATTTTTTTTATGAATATATATTGGGACTCGTGATTTCAATTCTCCCTAAAATTGATAAATTCTGCTTCAATGCATTGTGCTTACTTGTCTCAGCGCTCTAAGTTACGTGTCATTAAGTTGTTCAGTCATGTGACTGATACTCAGTCACACGACTAAGAACGTGACATGCATGTTGAGTGACGTGACAGAGCGTGACGTGTGTGCAGGGCATGAATATGCACCGTCAGATGATCAACCAGCGACTGGCTGCTGTTGAGACCGGCCAGCACAGCTACCTGAGCAAGGGACGAACTGCAGCATCACAGAGGCGAGGTAACGTCGGCACCAGGTGAGTTGTAACCCTCCTGTTTGCCTGTGCTTACTTTTCCTGTTCAATGTTAGCTGTTCAATATTAGCTGTTCAATATTAGCTGTTCAATATTAGCTGTTCAATGTTTGCTGTTCTTCTAACTGCTAAATGTTCGCCGTTCTTCTCCTTGTTGAATGTTCGTGGCTCCTATCCCTGTTGAATGTTCGCCATTCTTCTCCTTCTTGAATGTTCGTGGCTCCTATCCCTGTTGAATGTTCGCCATTCTTCTCCTTGTTGAATGTTCGTGGCTCCTATCCCTGTTGAATG
>VCRD01007906.1:0-19418 GCA_006783055.1 Trinorchestia longiramus
CTGGTCTTGAACATGCTGAACACTGCCTGTGGTCTTGGATTTTTACTTATCTGTTGAGTAATGCAGAGGGAGTAGCACCATGGCTGTTCCCATTCCTCAGTACAATGCATTTACTCGGCTGGTAGAGCTAGCCTTTACCCACTGTAAGAGTGAGTGTTTACTTTACGATAAATAAGCTTCTTTTGTGACCCCAACCCAGTAGATATATTATAGGTAAGATACAATAGATTTAAGGGTTCTGATAGTTTAAAACTAGTGTTGATTGTTTGACATCAAGTGAGCAATTTCACTTCGATGTTGAAGTAGTTTAGATTAATTTTTATGGAACCCAACGTTTCAGCTCTTCATTTCTATTAATGTTCTATTAAAAGCTCATAATAGTTCGTTTCTAGCTTTATGATGAGTTATCACATATTCGTAAATGATAAATTTATAATTCTGTGCAACATTCGGGAAGCTAGAACTTGGTTCTTGGTTCCCTTCACAAAAACGGACGGCAGCATAAGCCGTTATATAACAAACTGGTGGGAAAATAAGGTGAGACGCCCGAATCACTCGTTAATAACTTTTGTTTTTGCACATATTGCTATGAACCTATTGCTATGTAGATTCTATATGATATACCAGTGAAAATGTACTTTTGTTTTCTTATCAAATGTAATAAAAAGTAGTTATTTAGGAAGATTTATTTTCAGGGTGGAAAAATTATAAGAAATGATTGAAAATGAGTTTTAACAGAAGTTTTTGATAAAAATTCTTGATTTGGATTCATTTCCTTCCGATTGCAAAATTTTTGTCATCTTTATTGCATTGAAGCAATGAGGTTTGCAGAAGCTTCAATAAAAATTCTCTCTGATATTGTGTAATGCAAGACTTTGAGGATTCTCTGTCGTTAAATTGTCTTCCATCATTGTGAACTCTTGTTGCTAGAATTCCCCACAGGTTTTCTATTGGGTTCAAGTCAAAAGATTTTGATGGTTAGTCCAAAACTGCAATTTTAGGTTTCAAACCAGCTCTTGGTGGCTTTAAAAGTGTGTATTGCTGCATTGTCCTGTGGAAAAATGGCAGTATTGTTCCCAAAAATATTAAAATAAATAGCTCAAGACTTTCTTCCAACAAATACATCGATGTCTCTTGCAGAGCTTTGTTTTCCTGCCGTGGAAACTAAATCTGCTTTTCCAGTCGCTCAGGAAGCTCCTCAGATCATTACAGATCCTCCGCTGAATGTTAGTTTTGAAAAGAGTTGATCCTATTTTTTTCAGATCATGCTAGAGAAGCTGGCAACCATCAGGTCCTCCTGCATTAAACATTTTCTTATCAGAAAACAGTACTGTTTGCTACTGTTCTTTTGTCTAAGTTACTTTTTCCTTTACCAATACTAAACATTTCCTTTTATATTCTGCTGTTAGAGCCGGGACATTTTTCTTTTACGAAATGCGGAACGAGGAGAACCATATAAAAGTTGACAAACTCTGCTAGGGTGACCAGTAAATTTACATTCTGTTGGGATCTCGTGAGCATAATTCATCCTTTGAAGCCTCGCGAAAGAGTCGACGTCGAGTTGCAGCTGTGATTTTAGGTGAGCGGCCTGGATGTTTTACCGTTCCATAACTCGCAGGTTCCTTCAAATAATTCCTCACGACCGTACGAGACCTTGATAACTCTGCTGCAATGAAACTCTGATTTTCCCTCATGGTGATAAACAGGAATTTGCCTTTTTACTTTTTCATTATCAGTACAATTTCTTGGCATTCTGTTATAATTTTACAAACAATTTATTTAGAAGGTAAAATGCTTGTATATATGAGAGAAGCTTGTTGACAAAATTTGTGCTCATTTATTTATCTTATATCAATCAGAGTTAACTCAAAAGTACAATATTTAAGGACTGTCTCATAATTATTCCAATCTTAAAAAACAAATTGCCTGAAATAATTTTTTTCTTTTAGAGTTGGTAAAAACCGAAAGCACATAATGCTAGACATTATATAGGTTCTACATAGTAATTTTTATTGAAACATATGCAAAAACAAAGAAGTTATTGAAAAATTGTTCTGGTGTCTCAGTTATTTCCACCAGTTTACATCTATTTCCAGTGTGTAAGTTATGAGAGAATCAAATTCTTATTTCAAAAAAATTGTGTCAGATCGTTATTAAGTTTAAATAATCCGCTAAGTATGTAGAATCTACATCTGGCCTGCCACCTGATATTCTTATCAAACGTGTGGACGGCCGTGTATCACTGCTCTATATCAGTCGTCCACAGCAGACGTCTGCTCCAGTAGCTTGCGTTAGAAGACGACTTCAGATGTCCACAGTGGTCTTCGCTTTCCCGTTTGAATTTGTCCCGAGGTTTCATAGAGCTGTTATTTTGCTAACATGTTTATCTGTATTATCAATATTAGGTCAACGGGTATAGTACATGACCCGTTCATATTTTTATTTATGATGTATTCATGAAGTATCGCAGTATCCAGGATACATGGTTTAAGGTCTGATGTATATTTTCCAATTAGTTGATGCTTGTTATACTAATGATACTCCCAGCGTGGCCGACTGGTGGGGGTACTCACCTGCTATGCGGAAGGCCCGGGTTCGTTCCCAGTAGCTGTCACGGTCTATTTGTGCCTGACAATTTCCAGTTAAAAGAACAGGTCTACGAGCAGATACACTGGACACTTGGCGTAAGCCACACCTCAACTACGCTCATCGACACGCCCTACGAGCCTCTACTTCAAGTTGCAGCTTAGAGGACTAGGATCTAGCTTGAAGCATCACTACTAGTACACTAGTAGTGATGACAACATCATTTAATGTTGTTTTCTTTAATGACAACATTCCTAGATCATATCGTAACATGCAATACCCCGCCGAACTCGGTATCCACGTTACGTACTCGAGTATATAAGGCTCTGGATCTCTCTAATTTTTTGAAAGTGACTTATTATAGTGCACTTGTGCAGCGAAAATGAGTGTATTAATTTACCAGTGAACTGAAACCAAGACCGCCAGTGCTAATCTGTTCTTAAGAGCGTGGCACGAAACATATATTATAAATAAATAAATATGTAAGTACACGGCGGTCATTCTTAGTATTAGATTTTATTTAATATCTTTCCAACAGTATTTGCCATCATTTTTGATGGCACGAGTACACTAGTTTTATATAATGATACAGTTTGTTGCTTGCTTGGTCCGGTTCTCTGTCACGCTCTTAAGGATTTAGAGAGGAGGAAATACGATCGGGTACATATAAGTATTGTGAGCATTGTATTGTGGATACCAAAGACACCTCCTTGCATATGGAAACTCCTTCGCAAAGCCCGCGTCCACTAGCAAATCAAACGGAAATATTCAGTAAAAAACGCGTGAATTTTCACGTGTGGGTCTATTAGTCTACGAATATAATACACTGTGTCTCTTCACCTCTTTCTCTCTATCTATGTCTGTGGGTTCGCCCATTTCTTCCTACCTGTTACTGAAGAAAAATTATTGAACTGGAATATTGTGAATACCAAAGGCGCCGGATTACTATAAAATACGCCATTTTTTCCCTTTATTAGCCCTCTACTTCGACGCAGCAATGTTATCGGTAGATAAGATACAGAAAGGAAGTTCTGTATCGATTCATGTATAATATTCAGGTTCTGAAAGTACCACGGGTAAAACTGAAAAATGTATTTTATTCATAGATCCTTAATTTTATCAATTTTAAACCGTGAAATTTCCACGGGTACTATGTAGGCCATATTATCGGTAGGTAAGAGACAGAATGGAAGTTCTGTATATATTCATGGAAAATATTGATTTTAAACAGTATTTTGTCCAAAATCTTTAATATATTCGTCTTTATAATAACTTTAAATTAGTCTGGATGAAAAGGCAAAGTTGAACTCAAACGAGTAACATCAGATCGTTTCAGGGGGGTGAACTATCATCGAACGCAACACAGTTCAACCCGTGCCCTGCAGCTTAACACAGAGCGAGCGCCGCTTTCTACTGCTAAATGCTCTTAATCAGCGCCCAGTGATTTGATTTATGGCCCAGCCTATTTTTGCCTGAAGCTAAATTGATTTTCCCATTTATTTGTTCGACTTCGCCAACCATCTTTTTTGCGACGACCGGACCGCCAGATATTTTAAGCTGGTATAAAGCGACCGATGTCTTCGTAAGTATAGCGTAGTCGGAAATCTTTCTGATTCAGTTTCTGGATTTTGCTTGTGGGGGATGCGCTAAATGAGGTCATTATGAGTCCTTTGAGACGGAGCGCTCTTTGTGTGAGGTGGACTGCGCACCGTGCACCAGACCTGTTGCACCACGGCCTGCTGTCTTCATTATTGAAATAATTACCATCAGTTTTGCTTGATATGTACACTTTTTAGTGATTGCTTCTCTAGTTTTACACTTTTAGCTAGCTTTTTGACCACTTCAGTGGTCAATCCCTTGAAATTCAAACTTTAATTTCCACTGCTCGTTTTAATTTTTCTTTCCGTTCGTTTTCTTGCATTATTTTTTTTAATATCTATGCTTCATTCTTGGCTGAGAGATACTAGCAGTAATGTCCATATTGTTCTGAACTTTTTCTGCACGTATTATCAAAGACAAGAGTCTGTTCAGCCGTCTTGTTTGTTGGTTGCTAGGCTTTTTCCTAATCAAGCATTTCCATCATTATTTATTCTTCATGTAGAAGTTTGCTTGTGATTTTAATGATTATACATTTATGCATATTCTGAGTTGTCAGTTGCTGTTTATAGGACTGACACTGGTCATTTTTTACGAGTTCACTCTTTAGGTCTTGACGTGAAAGATTTGTGTAGTTTCCTTGCACATTTTGTCCCTGAGGAAACTTTCCATCCATCTTCGTCTTATGAACCAAGAGTGTTGGATGGTTTAAAGCAAGCTCATGAAATGTTGACTTTCTGGCTACGAAAATATTCCTCGTGAATTCTTGTCAGGGAGTGGTGTCACACTTTCTGTTGGAAAAATATACTGACACCTGGGAAATTCATGAGAGATTATTAGCTTCAAAAAAGCACTGCCATGGGCCGGACTTTTCCTCTGCTCGTCTTAAATATCTTTGTCAATATTCGCGTCTTATCGTATTTCCATCGTTGCACCTGCTCTGACCAAGTTGCTGGTGCAGTCCGGACATTTTCCACACCTTAAACGGAGGTTTTCTTTGGTTGTAGTGTTGCAATTCTTTAGCAGCTACAAAAATGATGAGAGAGCGGACACATTTGTAGCATGACGGCAGAGCGTGGCTGCTTCACGTATTTGCTTTACTAATTCTGTCCAGTACGTAATAATTGAAGCGTGATCCTTAAAATTACTGGGTCCACACTGCCTCATTTCACTACTGGCTGGTATTCTATTTAAGACTTACTGCATGCACCGTAATTCTGGGTGCAAATAGAATATTTTAGGCATTATTTGCACATTCCACACGCGTTGAAGTCGTGCTGTGGTTCATTACCATTAACACAAAAACTCTGTGAACGTGTGAATTAATTGTCCATTTATACCTACAATTATAGCCTTGTAAGCGTATAGGTTTTTCATTAAATTTTTAGGTGGAAAATGTCATTATGCGTTGTTATTGATCGAGGATTTGTGTATGACACAAAAATAAAACATTAAAGAACATTTGCTTCTTAATTTATTTCTAATATGTGATTTATTTATAATGTAATAGATTTTACTTTAGTTTAACTATATAATTCAAGTATTCCATGGCCTAATGATTGGTATTCTATTTGATAAAGTTCCTAAATTTTTAAGTCTATGCTTAGGAATTAAATTTTCTTCATTAAATGAAAGTTTTGCGAGTATTTTCATGCATACTCAGTGGCTGACACTATTTTTATTCGAATTTCCTTTCTTAAACTTTATTAGTTTAAGATAAATTTGTGGCATTGTATAATAAATTGATGTTATTATGCAATGTATTTCTTATAATTAAGCTTAAAACAACGGATAATTCGTAAAATAGCTTGGGTTTAAAAGGGAAGTTCACTGTTTACGCATAAAGTATTTGCTTTTGGGATTCGATCAGACTATCTTGTAGCATAAAATCTGAACCTGCTATAGAGCCCTGTATTTAATTTCGTGAGCTGCAGAAGTCTTGTCCACCGTCGGACTTGATAAATACGTGCAGGTTATGCCAGTGAAGCATCAACTTCTCGCATCGGTGAGTATTTCCAGAGGCCAATTGAAAGCTGCAGAAGGACTTCTCGAATATATCGAGTTTGCGTTTATTCCGAATTAATAATACACAATAACTGAGTGCCCGTGTCCGTTTATTTCAACCGATGGCAATATTGACTTGTTGTTGTTGTTGTTGTTGCTGCTGCTGCTGCTGCTACATCCAAGGCTTTCCATGTTTCTAGCTAGAAGTAGTTAGCGTGCCTGCAATTTTGCTTGATGTATCATATTCTATATTTGCGATAGTAGATTTCCCGTTCATAATCGCTTTAAAAATTTTTTGAAACATTTTTGTGACCTCTGCGTCGGGTTGTGCTGTCATCAGTAAATGACATCTTGATTCTATTTCAGAACTGATTTATGGGTATACACGTCGTAAAAATAAATTCACGAGGCTCCACATGCGCAGTTCCTAAATACTAATACCAGTTCGTACCTTCAGAAACTCTACCCTTTCCTGCTACCTGATACGCCCTTGTTGCTGTGAGCACTTCACTCAATCCTTGTTACGTCGCTAAATCCCAGGTCATCCTTATGCCTCTGATGGCTCTTTTGAAATGGGCGCAGCGCGAAAATAAAACCGTCAGAAGCCTGCGTTGGATGACATAGAATAATAACAGGTGGCCTGGGCGCCTTCATTATGGTAGCTTCATCAGCGCGCTGGAGGCCATGGCGAATGAACGAGAGGATGAGACTGAGTGCCAGAGTGACGTTCTGCTCTCTGATGACTGTTATTGTTCTAGTCACGGCAGTCAGCAGCGTTTCTTCTTCACCATGTGTGGTGTATTACTGCACTCAAGGCTGCCTACCTTTTTCTGCACTCAAGTTGTGATCATTTTTGACGATGAAGTTGCAATTCATAAAAACTGTTCTCAAATACTGATGAAAAAGTGATGTAAATGTTGAAATGTGATATTCAGTTCATTGCTGTCGATGTTCACTGTAAATAATTGCTGTATAATGCTCAGGTGCATTGCACATTCCATAACACTAAAAACAGTTGCTTGCGTTACTGTTTTGCTTCTTTCAGAAATTTCAGTTGTTGGCTTCCGGCTAATGTTTCTTTGAAGTTCATCGGCATCCTTCAACCAGTTATAAAACAATGCAAATATTGGACTGTGTATCATGCAAAAAGTCAAAATATTTCGTCGCACACCATGAATATTTTTGCGTCAAGGCTTTTTGTTCCCACAGGTCCAAGTAAAAATGGAGCTGATCATCTTGAGCTGAGCTGGAGCTCATCATCTTGAGCTGAGCTGGAGCTCATGAAGGTTAACCAGAAAGCCATGCTTCCTAGTACGGTTTGGTGTGCTACATCGTTGCCTTATCATAGTCAAAGTCAAAACCTGAACTCTCTGTTGAGATGATGTATGAGACCTGCTGCTACGTTAGATCTTCTGCTCGTGTCATTTCATTGAGTCCGTTTGTAAGATTTTCTCTTGGTTTCTTTCCAATTGCAATAGCAGCTGTGCATACATTCAACTCTGCATTAAAGTTTGTAAGAATCCTTTTAGAGATTAACCTTGTAGGTCTAATTCACATTTGCTTTTCTTTGTATTCATTTGGGTGTTTTTCTGCTAATGTCGGGAATTTATTAGTGATAGTAATTGTGCTAACAGATTATAAAATCTGACTGAATTATTCTTTAAATGTTTGAGGTAGTTGCGACTGCTTTGGACTCTTCAGATATCGATACTCGCAAAATTTTCCTGCTTTTGTATGGAATTTTCATGTTTCAGGTAGAAAAAAAGGTGAAGACTTTGACTGCAAGTCCTTCAAGAAAAATTATTAGTATTTGAAAGTCCAGATTTCCTCGAGCACGCAAAGTTCTCATTTGCAAGCACGAATAATTAGCCTTATTTTTTTCGTTACTGGAAATTTCTGCGAGGTTTGCGTGGCATTAGTGATTAAGTTTGCTTTTCATTCCCGTGAATATTTAATTTTTGGTTCTAAGTCTCATGTTCCTTCTGACAAGGATTGTAATGAAGGTGTAGTGGGGCTTAAACTGGAAATGCTAGTGAATTGCTTACAATCGCTTAGTTTTTTTTTAATATCAGCCGTAGAACTATTTTTTATGCTGTAGTAAGGGCCACCTGTTTTGAAATAGGTGTGAATTTTGCATTAGTTTTCTTAAAGAAAGGCAATTATAAATTATGTGATAAAGGTAGAGCAAATTTTATTCCTTTCATTTTCATGCACATGCGGGGCATTTATTGGTGAGAGTGCAATATATTTTGACAGTAATTCGTACTGAAGTTACCACTGTTAAAACCCACTTGGTTTAAAGCCTGATCTCTTCCGCAACTATTGATGTCAAGATTGGGAGTCAAATTTCGATATGAATCCCGTAATGCTCGTTTTCAAATTGATCTAACATGGCCCTTTGTCAACCGAGATGTGGGATGACTTACACTGGTGCTGCGTTTAGTTTCGTAGGGATAAAAAGCGTCAATCTTGTCTTAAGCATGAGTGAATGTAGCTTATTATAAAACTATATTTAAATTCTGTAGTAGAGTGTTGAAATAAATATAGAAGGAAACTGATTTTTAGCTGCCCGCTCAGGTCCCTTGGTTTCGTCACAATGGCAAGTGGTGCACGGCTTGCAGCCGTGAAGAGGGTTCATGCAGTACTCTATTTCCCTCTGCTTGTGATGCTGTAACCAGGGTGACCAACCCTCATCATAGAGCTCATCGAGTGCCGCTACGGGTATCGACCTAAGTCTCATCATTGGAAGCGGATTGACGCTAGAACGATGGACATTCCGTTACTGGAGGCACAGTATATCGAGCTCTGCTTTATTCAGAGCGGATTTGCTTGGATTTTCTAATTGGGCAGAGATTTACGCATGTTGGGCAAACAAATATTAGATTGGGTCATGCCCTAATTAATTTTACGGATATTACAGGGTGCTCATTCGAAGGTGAATGCTTTCCCCTTTCTGCTTATACAGTTATGTGCAATAATATCGAGTAAAAAAGTTATTTGTAGTAACACTGCTGCACCGTCTTACTTTTTATGGAGTAATATGAAGTCACATGCCATGTTAATGTAAACTTTCAGAATCCAAATATTGGATCTACAAAGTTAGTAGCTTAAATACGGTTTAATGTGTGTTAGAAAATATTAAAAAGAAATGAAACCCTTGAGTGATATTTTATGTTTAGCTGAATGCTGTGCTCATGCAAGAAGTTGCTGCGACATTTCTCACCTCTGAATTTAAAACGAGAAAGTTCCGTTATGGCAGGTTCTAACCGTTTGAAATATTTTCGTGGGGTTATATCTGAATATTTGAAACAATTTCATGCCATTAGTCTTTATTGCATTCCTGAGATATATTTTCGCAAGTAATACGTTCCTTCTCTGAGCATGGCTTTTTTTTGTGGAGGTACTCATTCACGAGGGCAAGAGTTCTGCCTCCAGAGCGCTGGTCTTAGTGATCACTTAAACCAGCTGAGTGCGCTGGTCTATGTGGTGGCGCTGGTCTACCGTGAGGAGCAAAATAATACAACACGTTGATTAATCGCCAGATTGCACATTTATAGACCACGTACAATTATTAAAATTGGACTATACATAAACAATAGTATAAAGAGGTTAATATATCTAAAACCCACCAATATTTGATAGAAAAAATACGTAAGAACATGTATAATAAATGCGTGAACAAAAGTTTACAACACATTTCAAGATATACATACATTAATACTTCGTTGCATAGCCTTTATTATTAATTATGGCTTCTAGACGTTTATAGTAGTTCACTACCAGCCTTTTACAAGTTTCTTTTACAAGTTACTCTTGATGAGCTGAAACATCCCCTCACCATGATTGAGCCACCTCCAAATTTTACAGTGGGTATGGTGCACTTTGGTCTATGCTCTTCGTTTTGTTGCCTCCAAACATGGTTTGTGCTGTTTCTCCCAAATAGTTTGATTTTTGTTTTATCTGATCACAGTACTGAGTTCCAAAACGCTGCTGGTTTGTTCAAATGGTCGTTGGCATACTTCAGCATGGCTTTGACATGACGTTTCTGGAGAAGAGGTGTCCTATGAGGTGTGCGGGAGCGAAGACCTTCACGGCGTAGTGCCCTGCTGATCGTGTGTTTGCTGGTTTCGATCTCAGATGCCTTGAGATCATCCTTCAATTATTTACGAGTAGTTTGAGGCCTCTGTACTACTGTTCCGACCAATTTTCGAGCAGCACGGTCGTTAATCTTTCAAGGACGGCCAGTTCGAGGCTTACTGAGAGTCGTATTCCAGCATTTCCACTTACGTATTATGGTTCCAACCGAAGCCATAGGAACTGGCAGTTCTGCACTTATCTTCAGATATCCCAAACCTTCATTATGGAGCTCTACAATACGTTTGCGAAGATCTTGGCTGATGTCCTTATTCTTCACTGTGCTTACGACGTTTCAGAACGAGAACTGCTGTACAAATGACACGTTGTTGGAGATGAATGCTGAAGAAAGTTTGATTGCCAAATAGTAGAATGTATTAGAACATTCTGAATAATCCTACAATAATTTTCATGCATAATATCGAGAAAAAGTTGGGTATTGTAAACTTTTGTTCACGTATTTATTATACATGTTCTTATACATTTTTTCTATTAAATATTTGCGGATTTTAGATTTAGTATTAATCTTTTTATACTATTGTTTATATATAGTCCAATTTTCGTAATTGTACGTGGTCTATAAATGTGCAATCTGGCGATTTAATCAACGTGTTGTATTATTTTGCTCCTCACGGTATGTGGTGGTGCTGGTCTATATGAGTGTGCTGGTCTATATGAGTGTGCTGGTCTATGTGGTAGTGCTGGATTACTTCAGTGATTGCGGGTTCCAACGTGGGTAAGGCGCTCGGCCGTAACAGGGTGGGCAGTTGGGACCCCAGGGACTCAACTGCACTGCTCCAAACAATACAGTATACTACTCTCAAAATCCTAAAATAAAACTACCACACATATATAATCAACATTGTAATATCAGCCTACAAAGCTCTGAAGAGTCTAAAACCAATTAAACACAAAATAGACCTATAACAGACTGTTACCAGCTGAGCGTGCATGTGTACCATGCCTTTTTTCATCTCCTACTATCTGTTTCATTTTCTCCTTATCTGTTCTTAGTCACACTCTGTGACAAACTCTTAATTTTCCTTGCTTCTCTTGTTGGCATCGCCACCACCACCATGATTGCGCTTATCGGATAAACTCGGATGGTCTCAGTCAAGTATGAGGGAGTACTGCGATAGTTCCTGTAGCCGAAATATTTATGGTAACAAAAGCTCCAAATTTACAGATTGTTTTCATGCTTTCGATTCTCCTTATGTAAATAAATTGAAACCTTCGGGAAATGACATGCAACGATCTTATTCGCTACTGATTGTTGATAAATAAAGATTAATAATTCTTTTAGCATTCGCTACATGTGCCTGATTTCAGTTATTACCCAAATTTGTACCAATACTTAAATTTATACATTTAAACTTCTCTCATGTCCACTCAATTTATGTACTTGTACATTTCAACACTTCTCACACCATGCATTGCAAATCTAAATGTAAATTTTGTCTAAACTGTGACTTTTTTCCATAAGGCTTTTCTGTTTCATCTTCTTTTAAAGTACCACAAACTTTTAAATTCTGGTAAAAGAGCTTATTCGAAATTCATTTTTTGTAGACTTCTTGAAATGAACCACGTTTTGAGACGCTCGCATTAAAATAGAGCATGTTTTTCTTTTTCACATTTTTCCTGGTGAAGTTGCTGTTTGTAAGGAATTTTCTCAAGTCTTTTACGAGATATTTACGCGAAGTCACATCGAATTTCGAAATTGTTGTAATGAAGCTTTTTCAACCTTAAATGTACAGTTTTGGCTATTACTATTTACTGCCTTAGGTGCCATTACCCCCAGCGGTAAGAGAAACTATGCGACATCAATGCTTGAAAGTTTGCTGTTTCTTTGGTTGTATCACTGACGTGATATTTTAGGCCAATGGAAGTGGGCTTTAGCGACTGAAGCTTCGGAGACTTGCGTGATCGATGAGTATGTTTAACCGACTGATGAGCCGGCACGCTCTAGCGAGTGATTGCAGGAATTGAGGTGATTAGCACTGCTGAGGTGACAGTACTGGAGTAACGCCCGACCCGGTGATTGGTTCTCCTGCTAATCTAATCAGCCAGAAGGTTGTTCGCTTCATCGAATTACGCCTGAGAAAATATTTTGGCAATCTTATTAGTTAGTCGATGAAGCGTGATTCTCAGTGCCCCAGTGATTGTCCAGACTATCTTTTACTTTCTTTCAATCAAACTTCATTGAGCGTATGATTTACTCCAATTTTATTGTATTTTTTGTATTACACTTAGTTTTTTCAATGAGCAGATAAATGTTTGTTCTGTAAATTAAACCTGATGTTTTACATCTCAAAACGCATTTGCGAGTGCAGGTTTATTTATGAAGTTCAGTCGGTTTACTAATTGAAATGTAATATGCCAGATGCTATTACATGCAACCAGAAATGCAGCACATGCTTTTATAGCTTGCGTACATGTTGCAAGACCTCGTAATTTGCAAGAGCGTAAATAGATCAGCTATCCAGCACGTGTATCTTTCGCCTAAAAAAAATTATGCGATATGTTTCAAAGAAAGAAACAGTCTTTGATTCTCTTCAAAAGACTAGCAAACTCATGCTGAGCACCAAATTGCGGAACTCCGAGAGCAAGAAAACTCTCCTCTCATTAGGTTGGAATTTGGCCGCCGTGACTGGTGCTGCCTGCATGCGCTGCAGTGGTGACGTGTTCAATACTGACTTGGATTTAGCTTATCTGCACTTAGCTCTAGGTTTTAGCATTTTCTGGTCTTACATAGCTGACTTGGACTTGCAGCTCTACGATTTAGCATTTTCTGGTCTTACATAGCTGACTTAGACTTGGAGCTCTAGGTTTTAACATTTTCTGGTTGTACATAGCTGACTTGAACTTAGTTTCTTTGCACTTAGCGCTAGGTTTTAGCATTTTCTGATCTTACATAGCTGACTTGGACTTACCTTCTCTGCATTTAGCTGTAGGATTTTACCTTTCATAGTTTTTCTGTTTCTTATTCGTGACTGAAGCTTTGTTTGTGAGAGCTTTTACCAGTACACTCTTCTCTTAATTCTTCAGTTCAAATTCGTAGTGTCACTCACTAAACTGCTGAACCTCTAGTCGTCGCAGGCCCACGAATGGTTAAATAAATATTGCAATAAAGTAATAGTGAATGTCATCATTGCAGTAGGAGTATCATTATTTACTGATTTGGCTCTCTTTTCATTATCTTCGTTCAATTTTACCCTAATAAATTATAACTTGCTTGTTTCTTTTTCTCATTGATGTTCTCGAATACTCTCTATTTCGTCTGAAGCCTTTTATTCTCTTTTCTGGCTATAGAAACTATTTCAAGAGTGTAAGACATGATCAAATTATAAGGTTTTTTCTTATTATTCTCATCTATTATAATTTGACGTATGGATTTTTGTACGTATTTCAAAGGAAATATTCTGCATTTCTGCAGAATCCACTTGAATATCCACTTGAATTTTCATATTCAATCGATCCGATATAGAATCCCATATCTTGACTTGACTTACAGAAGATATCTGGAAACTCTTGATCACAAATAAATAAAAGATGTCCTAAGTATCACACGGGAACATTTTCTTGTTTAAAAATTGTCAGGTAAGATTTTGTAATACGTCGTTCGTTTATTTAATAGGTCCATGTATTATAGCGTGATACTGCACTGCTGTGGTACGGCCTCCCTGTGCCTGTACAGACTAGATCAAGTGGATAAATTTTCTCTGTATTGGTTTGGACTTTTCTGAAAGTTTCTTCAGAAATGGAACGAAAAAATTCCAAGTTGTTTCATTTGAAGTGTTATAGTGCCTGAAACTCTGTAACATTTTCTTGCCAAGAACTGGGAATTTGTCTCATAACATCAACGTTGCCAGAAGACTTTCTTTAGTTCCATAATATTAGGGTTTTGAGCGCAGTAATTTGACGTTGTTTTGTCGTTGAGTTACCACGGAGCGCTAATTATTGTTTACGTGCTTGGACAAGTTCGGCGAGAGCGTGTCAGGAGGCGTTTGTGTTCTCCAGGTTCGAGCGACAAATTACAGTCCACAGCAGCAGCCTCGGCGCTGCAGCGAGTCTCTGAGGCCGTTCACTGGATCTTGCGTAAACGCTATTTTAATTTGTAGGTTTTAGTCGACCTGTGATTATCAGAAGTTACTTGATCTTTTAAATTACTTCGTTTGACAAATTCAAAAGTAGCGACTTTATATTTTCGTGCTTTTGATCCACCTGAGATTTTTACTTAAGTGTTGTTGCAAGCGTATCTTCACTGGAGCTTTTGGAAACAGTACGTAATTTACTCAGTCTTTCTAAATTATATTTTACTACGAACTTGCTGTAAAATCAGTTTTCTGTTTGCGTTCAATTGCAGATTCAGCGGGTGGCACGAGATTTGTCCCCTTGCAATATTAATAATGCCACATTTGATATAGATAGTTGTTCACTTCTTTGGACCAATTAATTATTATATTTTTCTGTATCATAACAGCGACTTTTTGCTCCACAAAGAACGCGCAACAAAAAAGAAGTGAACAAAGACGTGAACGCACTCGTTTTTTCTCACGTTTTAAATGTGTTTTTAACAGCCTGCTCTTGAAATTTATTCATTTGATCTTGAATGCATAAGGCTTTTGTCGCAGAGCATCTTGGGTGCTGCGTGGTCACGGTCCCCGTAAACAGCGATGCAATTTGGGGGCGTTTTATCGCAGGTTTCATGAGGTGTGCCCGCCTTTTGAGGCTCGGTCGCCTCCACGCAAGCAAGACGGAGGTCTCCAGGTGGTACAAGAAATTCTTTCGATGCAGTGTGTGTGTTGTGTGTGGACATTATATTTGTGCAGACCGTGTGTGCATGGATTGTGATGCTCACCTGCGAATCCCTTATGTACTTGAAACTGAGGGCTTTTTTCAACGAGAAATTATAACTGTGTTTCTACGCGTGGAAAGAGTTTGTGCTGTAGGATGTGCTGTGGATGTGAGTAAATACACAATGTCCTGTAGGGCCACTTTGCCAAGTGGTTAAGAGTATATTTATTGCAAGAATGCTAGTACATGGGACAGGAGGGATCATATTCAGAGATTTGCATCGGTTTGGTTAGAGAACTCATATTTTCGAAGCATGTTGATTGAGGCGAAAGTAATCTTGGCTAATTCAAGAAAGTGAATGCATATCTGTTCTTAATTAAACTAGCCAGTTCCTGTGAAAATTCCACGATTTAGATTTGACTAATTTGAAATATTTATGAAGATAAATGCATTGAAGACTTATGAAAAGTTATTGTGTTTAAATGAATACTTTTAATTAATATAAACAGAACTTCCATTCAGTATCTTATCTACCGATAACATGGCCCAAATAGTACCCGTTTAATTCTCTGATTTAAAAGTGACAAAATTAAGGAGCTAAGAAATAAATATATTTTTCAGTTATACTCGTGATACTATCAAAATCTGAATATTTTTCCTGAATATGTACAGAACTTCCATTCTTCATCTTTTGTACCGATAACATGGCTGCGTAAGAGAAGAAAGCTAAAAACGGAAAAGATGGAGTGTTTTATCGTGATCCGGCGCTTTTGGTATCCACAATACAATGGTTGTAAAACATGCATACCCTTTCTGATTTCAGTTCAATGATTTTTCTTCAGTAATAGATGAGAAGTAATGGGATGGACACACAGATACAGAGAGAGAGAGAGAGAGAGAGAGATGAAGATACATAGTCGATTATATACACTGCTGGTCAAAATGGCAAGACCACACCTGATTTCGGCGTTTTGAGTACATGCATTTACTTTGGCGGAAAAATTTATCTTAACTCGTATCAAAGGTGAATACAAAATAATTTTAATGGAAAAGATTTTCTGAAAATGTTGTACCTAACATTTTTTTCGCCAGGAAATGAAAAGCATCTCATTATGCCTAGTCATAATTATAAGACCAAGATTGAAATACGGTTATCTTTGGCAAAATGTAAACAAATCAGACAGTTGCACGGAACAGCTGATGAGGTAAGAATGTGCGTGGCTAATTAATAACACTATCGATTAATTTCTATATGGCTAGAGGACAAGTTTTAAAGATTATGAGAGGGGTAGAATTGTGAAACTCGAAAACATGGCATGTCACATAGAGCAATTTCAAGTGAACTAGATAAGAATAAAACTGTTGTCACAAACTTCTTGAAAAATCCCACTGAATATGGAACGAAAAAATCGACCGGTCCCCTCCAGAAGATCACTCCTGCTCTTGAAAGACGAATAAGAAGGGAGGTTAAGAAGAATACAAATAACTTGAAGGCAAATAAAAGCAAATACTGATGCAGACTGTAGTTCTCGTACAATTCGGTGACATTTAAATAATAAGGGCTTTAATAAATTGAAACGATTCCAGAAGCCCAGTTTTCTTCTTCGCCATAAAGCCTCCCACATGCAATTTGCTGCAGATTACCAAACGTGGGATATAGAAAACTGCAAGAAACTTATGTTTTCTGATGAGAAGAAGTTTAACCTCGATGGCACTGATAGGCTTCAGCACTACTGGCTTGACAAATCTGTTCCAAATGAAACTAATTCAACAAGGCAGAGCGTAGGAGGATCATTGATAGTGTGGTGAGCTTTCTGTTTCAATGGACGCTTGAGTTACAGCTTGTGGAAGGTCGCCAAACGTATGCCGTATACGTCATCATGCTTGAACGTGCTTCTATCCTCACTGAGTGTCCTAGGATGTGTGGAGAAAACTGGATGTTTCAACACGACAATGCTGCAGTCCACAACGCTCGCCATTCGAAACAGTTTTTTGATGTCAATAATATCCAACTGTTGAACCATCCACCTTGTTCTCCAGATCTCAACCCGATCGAAAATCTTTGATGGCTGGCCAAGGAAGTTTATAAAGATGTATTACAATTTGAGACCAAAGAAGGTCTTCGTAAGGCCGTGTTTGGTCCTTGGGGCAAAGTCTCAGTGGACCTCGTATAAAAGCTTGTAACCAGCATGCTCAAGCGAATTTTTCAAGTAATTAAGAATAATGGAGGATACTCTAGTTATTGAAGTGTTTTTCTAACGTTCTATGTAAGTATATTCATAAATTTGTTTGGTATTAAAATTTTGACCAGCTGTATTTAGCTAAAGCTTAATTTCTGTTCTTTTTCTGCAATAAAATGTTAAGGGATCTACTTGTTTGCTTATCCATTATTTATCTAACCTATATTATCATAGAATTGTGCACAACAATTTTTATTTCAAATTGTTCAAAATATGATTCAAATTTTGGTACTTCGTAACTAGTCTTATCATTTTAATCATCATTTTTGATGATAAACAATTATTGCAATCAAATGGAGCTTGTTCGAATACAAATCTTTTCAATGCATGTCATGATTATTATTCAAATTACAACTTTGTCAGCTTGTATCATATATTTTCATTTGAATTTGAACTCGGAATAACTCATGGGCAAATCCCAGGCTCCGATATTAAATTTCTCATCAGGAAGAGCATGACACTGCAGAGGCAGTACCGGCTTTAAGGCTTTCATCGATTATAATTATCAAAAAATTACTGATCATATATCCTACTTACCCAACGTTGTTTCAACAAACCAACCTTGGTAAATGACGATGGTACGTTTACCTTTGAATAAACGAGACTAATACTTGGTTGCGTAATAGAAAACAATTCTTCTTGTGTTGTGTTTCCTTTATAGTGCGACTCACTGTCCATCACTCTGCTGTACGTTTACTGTTTACATTTCATTGAACGCGCTCGTGAAGGATATGCACGAATCTGCAGGTACCGCTGTAAATAGCTTCTTTTACATTCTCCTGTTTTTAAACTAAATTGGTGAGTTATACGGCTCAAAAAAGTGTAATGCTTGATTGTTGATTTCGAAATGAGACGTCCAAGGATAGGCCTTATGAACCTAAGCACTTGTCTCTGGAGTGACTACGAACATGCCAAGTTCTACCGCCTGGTCATGTAACTTTTTACCAGCTTCCGAGTCTCTGCCTCCTAATCAAGTACCGTTCAAAATTACACCCATAGACTTGAATAACTTCTGTAGCACATGTGCTCGTATTACGTAAAGAAAATGTTCTCCAGTTGTCCAAAGTTGTACAAACAACAGTATTTATTATGGTACTAGTAGATCCACGCGTGAAAACCAGCAAACGTAAGCGAAGCACTGAACAAATAATGTGCTCCACAATTTTAGACTAAAATAATGGCAAGTCACTGAAGTTAAAAGCACGTGAAAGAAGACTCTAGCAAAGTGCTGTAGTAAATTATAAATTATCAGGTTTGCAAATACATATGAAGGAACTGGTAGACCCACACGTGAAAATTCACGTGTTTTATACTGTATTTTTTCGTTTGATTTACCAGTGAACGCGGGCTTTGCGAAGGAGTTTTCACATAGAGGGATGTGCTGTTGGTATCAACAATATAATGGTTACAATACGTGTATACCCTACCGAATTTTCTTTTATCTAAATCTTTAAGAGCGTGACTGAGAGACGGACTGAATGCATTTAATTTCATAGATCCTTAATTTTATCACTTTGTAACCAAGGAATTTCAACGGGTGCTATCTGGGCCATGTTATCGGTAGATAAGAGACAGAAAAGAAGTTCTGAATCAAATTAATAAAAAGTATTAATTTAAAACACGATAATTCATTGTAAATATTCAATGCATTCATCTTCATAATAATTTCAAATTAGTCAAATCTAAATTGTGAAATTTTCACGGGAACTGTCTAGTAATAATTATATTCGTAGGAGGTTATTTCTGTTCTTCATTAAGGTGAGGGCCTTCTGCGGGTTTTAGAGAACTTAGTGTTATTCTGTAGTAACCCTGGCTACCGTCATGGAATGAGTAACGCTTGTTGTAAGAGTCTGCAGGATTTTTTCTTGCATCTTTTGCTTGCAGGCGCTTTTTTTCTCGTAAATTGTTTTTCCGACTGAAGGTGATTTTGTAGCACGATATATGTGTTAGCTGCGGTCTCTTATTTCTTTTCACAAATATTTACAGTTTCGTTAATCATCAATATAATGCAGTGTAACTTAGATACAATTTTGAAATTCTGCTTACGCTTCAAGTGATTCGTTA
>VCRD01007907.1:12452-26478 GCA_006783055.1 Trinorchestia longiramus
AGGAGCTTGAGGTAGAGGCTCGTAGGGGCGCTAGATGAGCGTGATGATGATAAAATGATCTGCCTGGTTTTCTGCGTCGAGGCTTGAACCACAAACTCTTGCATCACATGTGTACGCCACACACAACACGACCGCTGTCCATCACAAAATCTTCCAGAATTAGATAAAAAAGATTACAGGAAAATTATGATGAATGAAAATTAATTATGGAAGAATCAGATGAATGAAATGTGGTGAAAAACCTGAAGACTATTGTCAACACACAATAAAACAATCACAATAGGCTATTGTTAAAGCAGAATCCCAATTAAATATTGTAAGTATAGAGTTACAAACGAGTATTGTTAATGCAAATAAGACTATTTCCCGCAAAGTGACTGCTGAATAAAATCCCATGGGGGTCAAAAAAACTGCTGGTGAAGATTTCATAGTACGAGAAATAAATAATTAATTTAGCAATTCACCGACCAGTTTTGCAGCTCCAAAACATTTGAGTTTGCATTTGTGAATGAAATGAAATGTAAGTTCTGAAGGTAAGTGAAGAAAGACTCTGTGCTGTCACAGTGAAGATTTTCAACTTCTTATACAAGATGCAGCGAAAAATGTATATTTTTTAAAATATTCATGTGTAGTCACTTGAAAAAGTTTTTATGCATGAGCTTCGTGGAAAGAAAAAATGTAGTGCAGAGGCAGTCACTCTGAACTAAAGAGATTTCCCTGATGCCACTCACCCTAGATGTCACTCACCCCAGATGCCACTCACCCCAGATGCCACTCACCCCAGATGCGTCTCAACACAGATGCGTTTCATCCCAGATGCCACTTACCCTAGATGATCCTCACTCCTGATGCCCCTCACTCCAGATACCACTCACCCCAGATGCCACTCAGTCCAAATGTTCCTCAGTCTGGCGGACTTCAGCCCCTCCCCTGACGTGGCCACTCTGGAGGGGCTGTCAGAGTACAGTTCATTATTGAGAGACAGAAACATTAGTGCAATTGCTGGCGCTGTCACTCGTGCTACAGTTCTGTCCAGGGGGACAGCAGCTGTCCTCATCACGAGCCCCATTTCGAGGGGGGGACGATCCAGGTGGATTAATAATATCCAGTAGGAAAACCAGGAGACTTCGTAAGATCCAGGAGGCTTAAAAAGATCCAGTAGGAAATCCAGGAGACTTCGTAAGATCCAGGAGGCTTAAAAAGATCCGGTAAGCGATCCAGGAGACTTCGTAAGATCCAGGAGGCTTAAAAAGATCAAGTAGGCGATCCAGGAGACTTCGTAAGATCTAGGAGGTTTAAAAAGATCTAGAAGGAGATCCAAGAGATTTATAAAGATCCAGGAGGTTTTAGAAAGTTCCAGGAGGCTTATAAAGATCCAGAAGGCGATCCAGGAAGTTTATAAAGATCCAGATGGAGATCCAGGAGACTTAGAAAGATCCAGAAGGAGATCTAGGAAACTAAGAAAGCTGCAGCAGAAGATCCAGGAGGTTTAAAGAAATGAATTAATTTAAGAGGTGGAAATGATAATCATATAATAGGGCAGAAATGTCATAGAAATTAAAGAAGATGAGTGCATGGGAGCAGCAATGCAATGATGAGGTCCAGAGAACGCGCTGTGAGAGGAAGAGGGGGAGAAAGGAGAATGAAGAAGAGAAGGGAAAAGAAGAATGAAGAGGAAGAAGGGAAGAGAGAGAAGAGAGAGAAGGGGAGAGAGAAAGCAAGAGAGATGCCCCTCACCCAAAGCCCAAGAGGGAGATGCCCAAGAGGGAGAAGGAAGGAAAGAGGGAGAAGGAAGGAATAAAACATTCAGTTGTGTGTTGTACGGGCGTGTCTCTAAACACACGAGGGAATATTCCACCACACACAGCAGGTGGACCTGCAACACGCGTGTTAAATGAGGCACATGAAGCTTATTTCACACCCACACACACTGAAGAAAATCACTTGAAAACCATTTATTTTGAGTTTGTTATTCATTGTTTTACTTGTTTTTTGCCTGAGGAGAGAGGACAAAGTTGAGCAGGATTGGCTAACATAAAATGCATGCAAAATGGGAGGAATTATTGAAGCACAAATTGAGAACCCAAATGAAATACACAAAAAATTGCTTGATTCACCAATTAAAACCTTTAAAAATATTTCAAGTAATAGTGCTGTCAATGGCGGAAATTGTGCATGATTTTAAGCCTGGAACCTTAAAAAATACGAAAATATTTTTCAGTTTGAAATTTTCCTGAGCTGGACATGAAGGCTGGCATCATGTTGCTAGACATCATTCATTGAATTTTTGTTAGAAATGAAAGTGACTGGCACATAAATGTTTGCTAGGTTTGAGTGTATTAGGATAATAAAGGGCAGAAAAACATTCCATAAACCACATTACCGAACACTTTCGTCCTGTGTAGCGCGTGTTCCTCAGTAGTGCAGAGTGTTCATAAAGTCTTTTATCAAAGTTTCTCATAAAGTATCTTATCAAAGTCTTTCATAAAGTCTCTTATCAAAGTCTCTCATAAAGTCTCTTATCAAAGTCTCTCATAAAGTCTGAACAGCACCTCTTTCACAAACAGGATCCCTGAAACACACAAATACAAAACGTGATTAACAACTTTAATAAACACTGAATACAATAAAACTAGTCTGAATAAAATATCTTATCAATTGCATTTGTGATAAATATTTGAAATGGTAAAGAGACTTTATGGACACCCTGTTTCTCACCCAGTAGCAAATATTGCGAGAAGGCAGGTTTTCAGTGACCCTTTAAATGTACATTTTCTACAACATTTTCTCAGCAATAAGATTCTTGCGCTAACAAAATTATGTCATCACGCACTTTGAAGAACTTAAGAAAAAATTCAGACTTCGGAAATTTAGGATTATAAAATTTTAATTATCAAGCGAATGTTTGTGGGAAAAAAAGTAAAACATCACATTATTTATATTCTCAGGGCATGTTTTTGAATGATTGTACAGATAGTGGGCACCATAGGCCCTAATTACTAAACAATAAGTGGGTTTTCTTCGTTATTAGCCTTCTTCCCCTTCAATATGGAAGACGCTTCACTTTCAGTATTCCATGATGATGATGATACTATTACCACAATTCATTAAGAACATGCAAATTCTTTCCCATAGAAGCCTGCAACTATTGTCAACAATACCTCAATTACTATTTTTTCAACGCCTCGAAATTTCACAAGCGTATGTATCTCCTCCGTATCTTGGCTACGCTGTCACACATAAATGCACTTCAGAAAACACTCCAGGGAACAAAGACCCGTGAACTGCTCACTAGTCGTGCCGACTCTAGGGACTGCGCAGCCCACACAACTTCCAGGACTTGACCAAACTTTCTATTGCTGTCACTCGAAGTTGTGCTGCACCAGGAAACACTGTCCCAACTTATTCAGATGTGCGCTCTGAAGACTTCTAGACCCTCATGAATATAAAGGTGGACTTGAATAGGCGATTTAAAGCTGGACTTGAATAGGCAATTTAAAGCTGGACTTGAATGGGCGATGTAAAGATGAACTTGAATAGACGATAGAAGGTGGACTTGAATAGATGATAGAAAGGTGGACTTGAATAGACGATTTAAAGTTGGATTTGAATAGGCGATATAAAGGTGGACTTGAATAGACGATTTAAAGGTGGACTTGAATAGACGATTTAAAGGTGGACTTGAATAGACTATCATCATTTCTTCAGTAAAGAAAATACTGAATGTTAATCTCACTCCTAAAGTGAATAAAAATGAGTTAGCATAGAAATTCTGCAGATGTTAATAAATTTTTGAGGCATTGAACACATGCTTTAATTGGCCGTGCAAATGAATTAACATTTGTTGCCACAAAAATGTTTCTAGCAGAAAAATGAACAATAAAATATCTGCCACGTAATGTGAATTCACAATAAAAATTGCTCGTTACAAAATCATTCCATTAACGATCTCTTTTATCTATATCATTTTTTTCTTTCCTGCAATTCTTTCTCATTTTTAATTTAACATCATATTGCTTTCATAAATCATTTTTATGTCCATACATTATATTTTATTCATCACCACTCATCACTTCACCAAAACAGTTGCTAACCACATCACCTCCAGCCATAGCCACTCTTCATGTCACCATTTTTACATCAACTCTACAAAAAACTTGAAATTTGCAAGGTAATTTTGGCTTATTTTCTTCAATTTTTTCATAACTTTTATCCAATTCTGCTTGCCATCAGTCCATGCATAACTCTTTCATCCATCAGAACATGCATAACTCTTTCATCCATCAGTCCATGCATAACTCTTTCATCCATCAGTCCATGCATAACTCTTTCATCCATCAGGACATGCATAACTCTTTCATCCATCAGGACATGCATAACTCTTTCATCCATCAGGACATGTCTCAACTCCACCATCCATTAAGACATGTCTCAACTCCACCATCCATTAAGACATGTCTCAACTCCACCATCCATTAAGACATGTCTCAACTCCACCATCCATTAAAACATGTCTCAACTCCACCATCCATTAAGACATGTCTCAACTCCACCATCCATTAAGACATGTCTCAACTCCACCATCCATTAAGACATGTCTCAACTCCACCATCCATTAAGACATGTCTCAACTCCACCATCCATTAAGACATGTCTCAACTCCACCATCCATTAAGACATGTTCCAACTCCACCATCCATTAAGACATGTCTCAACTCCACCATCCATTAAAACATGTTCCAACTCACATCAGTTCTTTCCAGCAACATCAAAAGTTTGAGGCTGTGACTTCAATGTGGCACTTGAGTTGTTCAGTTCCTAATTACCTCCCTTCATTCAAATATTTAAATTAAATTGTAATTATATATATACATGAACTCGAGAGACTATTAAGTCATAGACATGATCTCGTTAGGTTTCAAGTCATTAGTAGAATTGACATACAAGTTAAAAAACCTTCGTTTTCAACTCTGCAGAAGACTTTTTATGCAATTTAAGCCCCGGATTTCCTTTAATGTTTAGTCAAAAGCGTGAACCCTGTTTCAAAGTCGTTTCTGTGTTCAAAAAGTATTCTACACTGAAAATGACTTCTACATATAGGCTGTCCAATTGACCTCGACATTATCATCGTAAGCTCAAGTTAATACATTTCAAAATCTGTATTTGTTGCAATTTTTGCGGATACCCTGCTATATATTTCAAATACAAACTCAATAACGTCACTAAAAAACACATTTCCGTCTTTCAGAGCGTTTGATTCAAGAGAAAACTTGCGTGAAAAAGCAACTGTTCTTTCTCAGAAGATATGTTTCAGATGTTCTCATTTTTGTTCCGACTTTGAAAACTCAAAGAAAACTTCAATGCAATTTTTGAGCCCGAACACGCTAGTATCAGCTGCATATTGCTTCAATAACAAGCTTGAAAGTTTTATTTTCTCATCAAAAGTAGAATTCCATCAATAAGATCGAGAAAGAAGCTAACTTTTTGTTCGTATTAGGTTACACAGGAAACTTATTCAATAAACTGTTATAGTAGCTCAATCACCAGTTGGACGCATAAAAACTAATTTTAAAAATAGACTAGAAAACGCAACAGGAAGCTGAGCAATATTACATCAAAAGTATCTCAACAAAAGCACGTCAAAGATAAGAAACATTTAAGAAAGGAACAGACAGTCCAGCATAGATTGTACAGTATAAATTGTACAATAAACATTGTACAGTAGGCGTTATAGAGTAGACTTTGTACAATAGACATTATACAGGAGACTTTGTATAGCAGACATTATACAGGAGACTTTGTATAGTAGATATTATACAGGAGACTGTATAGTAGACCTTGTACAGTAGACATTGTACACAAGACATAGTACGGTAGATATTCTACAGTAGACATTCTTCAGTAGACATTGTACGGTAGATATCATACATACTCGTGCATGAGGTCAATTGTGCGTACCGCCATCCTTCCTTTCAAGAAAGAAAATCAAATTAAAAAAATATGCGCTAACTACCAACAAAACTAATGACCCAACAGCCTCTTACAACCAGCGTTGCTAATTCTGCAACATGTAGGCGAGGCAGCTATTGAGGAATGCCACTTCCTTGAGCTACGCTGACGAAGAAGTAAACACTATCATCAAATGCAAGCACAAATGTAATCGTCTACGAGTGTCTTCCCAAACTGTTTTCTTTCCTGAATTTGTGTTTCTGAAACCATTCAAATTTAAGGAAAAAATTTAACGACACAAATTTTGTGTGATCAAAATTAATAAAAACGTTGCTTCGAAACTGTGGTGGTAGCAGCGTTAAACGAACTTGTCTCCTACAGACAAAGTTGCAAAGGATCAACTGCAAAATTATCATTTTTTAACAAATACTTTGAATAATTCTAGTAATAAGTACTACGCAAGAGTTGCAAAAGATATGCTTTCATTTGAGTTGAATGAAACCTTTTGATTAGACAGCACAAGGACGACGGCATGTTGCAATTTCCATTTTCAAAAGTTTAATAGAAAAATTGATTCCTTACACTATGAAAGATCAAAAACTTCTATTTTAAGCAGAAAAAAATTCTGGTGGGGAGCAAGAAAGATGCTTCAAAGTTTCAAGCTTTCATCTGCAGTAATTTTGGCCAAGTCTCCAACTTGAGCAGATGTATTTTGAGGCTCGCAAAGTTTGAATTTGCGGGGCAGATTTTGATGGTTTGCTTTCTCTTGCAAAAGTTTTACAACATCACGCATGGGCGCTCAGTTTGACACCTTCGTTAAAATTTGGAGTCACGTAAAACCACTTTAAAGTTACGCGATTTGCTGCCTACGCCTTGGATTTCAAAAATTTAATCATAAAGTACGTCTGTTTTGCTTGAGCAAATAAATACTGATAACATTTTTGTGATGAGGAACAGAAAATATGAATATGTGATAGTATTGTACAAGACATCTGATGAAGTAAAATTTTCTAGGAAAATGGTAAGCGAGATTTTTCTTATTCAGTGAATATTTCTCAATAAAAATTCAAATTCTAGATATACCAACTATCAGAGTATCAACGTTATTTGATCAATAGTGGTCGATGAGTAAGTTTTATCTTATACGCAATATGAAAAATAATGAAAATATTCAACTCATGACTGATTGAGTACACAATACACAACAAAATTCGAACGAATAAAATCATATAAACTAATAATTGCAACAGGATGTATGCCCTCTGACATCACTGAAATTTTATTTATAAAATCTTGAAAGTTTACAATATAATTTCATTAATAATTGTTGAAGGAACTTTTAAATACGTAAACTTCTATTATTAACAAATCTACAGATATTAACACCAACATTCACCTATTCCAGGCAACCAAAAATAAGGTCTACGGACATTACTACCAACATTCAACTATCTCATCATCATATAAAAAAATAAGTCTACGGAAATTACTACCAGTATTCAACTATCTCATCATCAAACAGCAAAATACCCTCATTCAATTATCTCGTGTATAAAAATATGGTGGTCATACTCTAATATATTGACCAATCGATTAATATCTCTCAACTAATCATAGCCCTTTTCTAAACTGATGAGCTTAATCAAAATTTTTAAAATAACTAATCTCCGTAAATGGTGTGTTAAACTGCAGAAAACTAGATACTCTTGGATACACAACAACAATTAAGGAATTAAATTTAAACCAACGCTGAGCTCATTTTCTCGAGAATAACTATGGGAACAGGTACAATTAGAATAGGCTTCGAGAAGAGCTTGAGAGTAGTATCTAATTACGTATGAAATTAAGATGTAAGATACTCTAAAGAATAGTTTTTTCTTTATTCCCTTCCCACATACAATTTGATTGTCAAAGTGCAACGGCAAGCTTAGTTTCCTGCAAAATATGAGTTTTCTACAATAGATTTGAAATGATCTCAGTCTACCTTACAATTGACTGCATGAATATCTCTTCTATACGGTCAGATTTAGACGCCGAGTGGCACTGGTGGAGTGAGGGTGTGTGGCGGTCGCTCTGGCCCCTATGTCTGTGAGGCAGTTTGTTTCTGCTTGTGCAGTAATTCCAAAAACTGTGACCTGACTTGGAATTACTTTATTTCTATGAAATCCAAAAATGTTCCCTTAACGGAAAAAATAACAATGAATAACGTAGGGTTTCAAAAGAACTTACAATTACACAGAATAGGAATGAGATAATCATTTAGAACTACGATAATACGAGAAAAAAATATTATTTTGTCGTCTGATAAGTATGATAAAATATTCATAAGAGTTATTTCAAGTCGAGCTCAGGACTAAATAATCAAACAACTTAAAAAATAGGATCACAAATTACAGACAGATAATTTCAAATTTCTGCTCCATGAACCAATCGGAAAAAGGTATGACCTCTTTGGGATTAGATTTGATTCCGGGCTAATAAACTAATTTTAAATATATTTTTTAGCTGCCTAATTTAATGAAATAGGAGCAAATATGTATGCCACTGAAAAGCTGATCCAAACTCATTCAAGCGAGGGAAATATAACACAAATAAACGTAATATAAGTATATAATAAAATTCCATATTCTTACATGAACTTAAAAAATAACAATGATTTCAATTTTTTAATTATTTATATCTAATTGCAAGTTTTGGCCAATTTAAGAAAATTACGTAAATAAATTTTGTATTTACGTACTGTTGGCCTAATATAATTTTAATCCATAAAATAACTTTTTAATTTAATGTTACATTTGTAGGACACATTGAAAGTTTCTTGCCTAAACCATTATGTCCTACCTAGATCTATTCACCATAATCTTAGTAAATTTAATTTAACAGAAAATGATGAATCCAATTAAATTTTTTTACTAAAATGATACAAGTAGACGAATTATGTGTCATGCTTGACACAACAATTGTCATGCAATTTGTCATGCTTGACACAGCAATTGTCATGGAATTTGTCATGCTTGCCACAGCAATTGTCATGCAATTTGTCATGCTTGACACAGCAATTGTCATGCAATTTCTCATCCTTAACCCAGAAATTGTCATGCAATTTGTCATACTTGACACAGCAATTGGCCAAAAAGATGACCTGAACACTACAGACATTCTTGTTAATTCAGAAACAGAATGCAAAAAGTACAGTACTGATTGTGTATTATAATGCACCAGTCACGACTACCATTCTATGTTGAGACTCGTTTCTTAAAAGTTAAAATTATAAATTGGAGACTGTTACATGATCAAAATAAAATAAAATGCATAATAACTTCATTTTATTTCACTAATAAAGGAATAAAAACAAATACGATCGATTTGTTTTTGAAAGCCTTAGAATAATAGTAATTTATTACGTACAAACTTGAAGAAGTGTAATCGCCAAAAATATACACAAGATTCGGAACTCTGTCACTTACGGAACACTTAATGAAACTGTGAACAATTCTTTAGAAATAATTAACTTCTGCAAAAATCATCAGAATTTCACACCACCACCAAAAATGCTCGTATCCGTAGACACAAAATCAAGATAAAAGATTGAATAACTCCAACGTACGAACTACTGATATCGTCATCCGCGAACTGATTCACGGGAATTAAAATCTACAACTTAAAACAACTTTAGAAGTTAGGAATCACATGAATTGGAAATAATTTTAAAATCAATATGCATATCTGTATAACTTTATACTGAGTACTACAACGCGTGGTGTGATATAATGGTATATTCTATTCATGAAAACTGACATTTTAAATGCTGAATAACTTGTTAGAATTTCGTTCTTCAGTTTGCCAAGATATAAAACAACGAATAAATGTTTCCGCTAAGTAATTTTGGAAAGCAAACTGATGACGTCACAGACCGACAGCACGTCGTAACTCTACGGTGATTACTCCTGAGATTTAACTATCTCGAGCGCAGATAAATGGATTTTTTCGCACCAATACGATTCCAAAAGGCGTAGGAGATCATGCATGAGAACATGTCTTGTTTAACAGTTTATGTAATTGCAGTTCTGGCTTTTTAGCTGATTAAAAACTGGCATGCTTTTTCAAATGAAACCACTTCTTTTATTTGAAACATGTTGAATTTTTGTAGCCGCTGTATTTTGTGGTCAGTTGCCGTGAAAGAGTTAATCAAATTAACGTATTCTTTGCACGTCTACCTGATCACGTCAGAAGATTAAGAATATGTTTTCGGTTTGGTTGAAAAATAGATTAGAGACACTGGATAAATTTAACTATTAAACTTGCATCAATTCAAAAGATTAGCTTAATTTACAAACTGCATCACGATTTTTGGAACACATCTACTCTGTAAAGAATTATATTGGGTGTGAAAACCGGGTACACGTCCATGGAAAAAATCATTTCTTGGGTTTTTATTCAGAAATAGAGAGCGTAGTAGACCATTTCATGGAGCTTAGATCCTCTTCACAGAGATCTCTGTCGACTCGTTTCTTTAAATCTCACTGAAAATTTCCAGATCTTCTCGATCTGCAGAGTTCCTACAGTCTCGTATGTCAGCTTCTAGTGATCAGTAGAAAAAACATCACAGAACTCCAGTCTGGCACCTAAAAAAAAGCTCAACTGTCAGATTGTCATTTAAAAAAATTGTTTATGAAGCCTGATGTGGATTTTTCTGTATATATGTTCTGTAAGTGAATTTTTTCCGAAGTCTAAATGCCGTAAAGTTTTTTTCCAGTTCTTTTTTAATCCAAAGCTCCACATGATCCTCTATAAATTTACCTCACCCCTTGTAATTTTTACATAGAAACCTTGAAAGACGGAGGAAGATAGCATTCCATCCGCTTTGCTTTGGATGCTTTCAAGTGCCTGAAATGTACAGCGGAAGTTCGTTGATTACGCACTCGAAACCTCTCTTCCTCTCGTCTGGATCACAGTTCTCGAGCAGCTTGTATTTCTCAGCTCGTCTTCAGTTTGGTTGATATTTTCAGGCTGAATTATACGTAAACTGAACTCCTGTTCCAAATTCTAGTCGGTCGACATCCACATTATAAAGATAAACTGGCTCATGCGTTCCATTAACTTCCTTTTTATGCTCCCTAGCACATGGCTAAAAAGAGGAAAAATTTTGCATGATAATATTAACAAAACGTAAATAAAATCACATCAAGTTCGTAAAGCATATCTTTCAAATGTATACTATTTGCTTCATTCAGACATACGAAATTAATTAACATAAATTACGTTCATTTGTGCATCTTGTACGGAGAAACACGTAGCAATTCTAAAACACTTAACTTAAAAAATGAACTAGAATTTGTGTATTATCTAATTATTAGTTTTTGTATTTATTTTTAAAACTGAATTATGCCACTAATGATTTGATTCAATGTGATACAAGACATGTAAATTTCCAATTAAAAAAAAATTCTTTTATATCAATAATAATGCAGACGTCACTGGTTTATATCTAAAAATTTTCTAGCAAATAAATAATACCTGGTAGATAAGTCGCTACAAGCATCTAAAAATTATTGTTATAGCGGCAAAAACTCAAAATTTTCAAAGGCATCACATATCTAATTAGAAATTAATTAAAGAATCATGCACAGTTACTGGAGTGCTTGTGCACAGGTTAAGGCAGATATACAGGGTGTCCATAAAATCTCTTTACATATCAAAAAATTTATTTCAAGAAATGGTAAAAAGACTTTATAGACACATCAAACATCAAACATTTGAAAGACGTTATTAATGAAAGGGCAATTGAAATATAGCTTTTTTAACCACAAACTGAGTATAGTTACGTTGGTAACTATCAGTTGTTAAAAAGCACATGAAAGTCGAATGTTTTCATGTGCACTTCAGGATACGCGCTGTATGAACTTCAAGAGTTTTCCAAAGAACTTTTATAGCCTAAACTAATATTCATTCTTCTAACAAACACTCATTGCTATTAAAACTTTTATTACTCGAACGAGCTTGTATTGCTCCAACAAACATTTATTGTTTCAACAAACATATATTGCTTTAACAAACATTTATTGCTCCCACAAACATTTATTGCTCCCACAAACAATGATTTTTACAACCATTAATGATTCTAACATATATTTAATTGAGAGCTTGCCAATTAAAATCACAATTTTAAGATCACTTTTTAATTAGCACGTGAGTTTTCCTCCAGTGCTTCTACAATTCATCAAAAGAAAAAGAATAAAGACTGAGACACGTCATATTAATGCCCAGAGGAATGCCTACCTTCAACAAACGTAAAGTCAGTGAACTATACAAGCAAAATTCCTTTTATTTCGCCCTTAGGGATAGGTACCTGAGGGGCGTCATTAGCGCAGGCCTTATGGTACCACGCCAAGAGCAAGCCAAAGAAAGAAATGAAATGTTAGCAGTCTTTCAGAATCCATATTGTAATGTTTGTCTTATGATATTAGTCATAAAATATTAGTTTCTGCGTTATTCAGAGTACTAATATTACAGCGAAATTATTCATCTATAAATTTAACTCAAACCTGCAGTTCACACACAGTCAAGACTTAAATAAATTTAACACTGAATGACTACACTGAAATACCCTGAGAGACACTGACGTTTAATACCGTACGAATTTCCACTTCATACAAGAAAAATAAATTATAAATAAGATCCTCTGAAGTTGTGGTGAGAGATGAGGAACGAAGCCATTAAAAAAGAGGATTCTCAGTTCTCTCGTGCTCAAGGCTGTGCTGTTTTAATTACTTATGAATGCAAAAAAATTAATTACGCTTCCCCGGCTTGAAGTTAATTAAGTCAGTGTTAGAGATACATTCACATTTGAGTACTTCACTCGCTTAGTAATTCATCAAAGTTTCTAAAAAATAATTAATTTACAATTATTACCAGCATTGTTGGAATAGAGGAATAAATTTTTTCTATTTCCCTGCTCTTAAGAAAAACGTGATCTAAATTATTCCGTATGCACATCCCAGTTAATGTATGAGAGTTGCACACTTTTATTTAACATGTTCAAATTACCGCCAAACCACCATTGTTTGAGGCATCAGAAAGCTGAAATTTTTCACTAAAGTTCATGAAATTGTTTCTATAATTCCTGAAGTACTGCTCTAAAAATTTCTGGAACCTCAAAAGCCTACACCTGTTCATCCTCTGGAACAAGCTCGAAGATTCCAGGAGTGATATTCCCATTCCAGATGGTGATTCCAAGAGCCTGGAACGCTCACAAAGGTCCATTAAGACACACTAATGGCATGAGAGAATGCGCATGTGAACACAAGGCTTAACCAGTGCAAGGTTCTGTCCTAAAAACACAATAATAATGATGTCTATTCCAACAACAGACATGCTTGGCTGCTTAGCACACTTATTTTCCTCAGTCTATGAGGGAGGGAAAGGTACGGGGGCGAGGGAAATTTCCCTCAGTGTACGAGGGAGGGAAAGCTGTGGGGGCGAGGGAAATTTCCCTCAGTGTACGAGGGAGGGAAAGCTGTGGGGGCGAGGGAAATTTCCCTCAGTGTACGAGGGAGGGAAAGCTGTGGGGGCGAGGGAAATTTCCCTCAGTCTACGAGGGAGGGAAAGCTGTTGGGGCGAGGGAAATTTCCCTCAGTCTACGAGAGAGGGAAAGCTGTGGGGGCGAGGGAAATTTCCCTCATTGCACTAGTGGAAAGAAAGTTGTTATGAAGATGAGGGGAAATTTCCCAGAAGGTACGAGTGAAGGGAAAAACTGCTGTGAAGATGAGGAAAAATTTCCCTCAGTGAGCGAGGGCAGGGGAAAACTGCTGAGAATGAAGGGAGAATAAACTGCAGAAAAGAACATGCACTCATCGTTAAGAATCATATTTCACAGCGATAAAATTGCACTTCTTATATAAAAGTGAGTGCAGCAGTGAAAGCTCTTGCATCTAAATACAGAATTAAGACTTTTCAGCACTAAAATAGAGAATTAATATATTTTCTCAGTGTTGAGGGGAGAGACGCTCTGTATTGTTAATTCTGAAAGTGTTAATTGAGGGTTGCATGAGTCATAATTGAGGGTTGCATGAGTCAT
>VCRD01007912.1:0-11373 GCA_006783055.1 Trinorchestia longiramus
AGGGGGGAGAGGAGGCGGGAGGGGAGGAGAGGAGGCGGGAGGGGGTGAAGAGAGACACACACATCTCTCATGGAAGCAATTATAGACACAGAGACCGAGGGATGTATTCCAGGCACACCTAAACATAGCACGAGATATTATTACAACGATGACGTACTTCTGAGATAAATAATATGAGAACACGTTCCAAAATTGCAGTCTACCGTGCATGCTGCACACCAGTCAGATCATTCTGTTGTAGAATATAAGTGTATACAATAAACATATGGAAATATTATTTATTTGTTTATTCATTTAAAGGGTCCCAGGGTTTTCAAATGTTCGTGTTGAGCTTCATTTACAATTACAAAATTAGGCATCAGCATTTTAAAATGACACTTCCAGGACAGTACAGAACATACACTAATATTCCCATACATTTTACGACAGACATACTTGACAATACAATACATTTCAAGCAGCAGTGTGCCTCGTAATGTTCCAGTCAATTCACTGGTCTAAAACTTGCATTACATTCAATACGAGATCAGTACTTTGTACGAGTATTCATTCTTTTATGTATCAAAGTTGTCAATAATGACAGCTATATCAAAAATATTTGCAGCCACATCAGCCCTGCCGCTCACTGCACCTATGGCTGACACTGATGGCTGACACTGACAACTGACAGCTGACGCTGACACTGACAGTAAAATCAACACAAAAATCAGCACCGCAAAATCAACACAAATACTCGTAATCTTACTGACCTGAGAGGAGTACAAGGCACTCGAACATGAACTCATTTCCAAACAAAAATTTGCCTCGTCTTGAAGGCAACAGTTTGCTTTCAAGCTGACCTACTCTTAAAACTTTACTCTATTTGGTTCTCTCATTTGTAAAACTCGTGTTCGTGCCTGGCTCCAGACGGAGGAAAGACGCAATCAAGGATACAACCTAGCAATCTCCTTACTTGAGAGCAGAGTACAATTCCTGTCAACCGGCTGAACAATTTACCAAGGAGGCCAAGAAATTACAATAGAACAAGTCGTGCGTTTCTACGAGGTAAGCTAAAAAACGAGAGAACTGAAAAAACTTACGTAGTAAAAATACATGGTTCTCACTGAACGATAACACGTTCCTGATTGTGAGGGAAAAATAAAGTCTGTTGCTGCTAACTGCCACGTAGGAGCAACAATTTTTCTGTTGTTAACTTCCCTAAGCTCCACATGACTGAGGTCTTGCTCACTGAGTTCAGTTTCAGGTAACAGAAGCAAATAGTTTGGATACCTGTACAACGTATAGAAAGCAAGAAACCGCAAATCAGCGAACCATCGAAAGAACGAAACTTAAATTCCATCGATTGGAACGGTAGTTCATCAAACTAAACTTATGCTGTGCAATACAAGATAAAAATTAACCCGTTAATTGATCGATAACTTCATTCTACAAACTGTGGCTTCAAGGCCAAGTTTCATTTTATGACGCTCGAATGTGGCTGAAACTCACTATCTAAATCTAGCCGCAAGATTTCTACCGGTTACGTACAATAATTTCATATGTACAAATTATACTACTAATAACTCTGAAATAAGCATGAGATGCAAAATAACAGTATCCATGAAAGAAAGATACACAGAACGGACCACACTTTGTTTCATTCAGCCATGCATAAAATATGAAATAAATTTTTAATTCCTAATGCTAGTGTTCCCGCCTTTCTTATGACGAGATATGTGACCATCCAGCTCATGGTGGTGGCCGTGACTCCGATGACGCTCTGGAATTCACGAGTTTGAGAGCAGTTATTACTGGCCAGTCGCCGGCATGAATACAAAGCAGGGAACTTTTGAGAACAGTAAAGAATCTCTCTACTGTACACCTCCCACCTACTGTCCCCAAAAATAGTAGCGCTATGCAGGGTGGACTACAGAAACCTGAACCTTGACTTTAAATTTTAATAACTTGGAAATAAATTGGCAGATTTTTATACGGTTAGTCTTATTTCAAGCGTAAGTTAGTTTTCCATTACACAATGAACGTGTTTTATGATTAATTACATAACTTGATTAAAATCAATTTGAATGAATAGAGAAAGTCAAAAATTAATGATGAATAAAAGAAAAACGGTAATTCGTCGTGTAATATGTTGAAAGAACATATTCGACCGAAGATTAGAGACATTTAGGGGAGAGAATTTTAAGCTGTGTGGTGGATGCAGGATGATGATTTTTTCCACGGTAGATCAACAGCGACTTACGTTCCCTGAGCAAGCTTTCATTATTGCATTATTGGATTTTGACAACAAAGAGAACGACGGCCGAGATCGCCTTATTTACACCCTTTATGTCAACTCATAAGTTTATTCTAAACTTTCATTAGATTTGAATGACTTCTGACAACGAATGGAGGACGAGGTGAATGCTATGAAGAAGACGGCTGAAGTTATCAGAAAACTGATACTGAAACTACATTAGAAATGACAAGAAAAATATCTCCTTCCATTAAAAATGTGTGTAATAGTTGCTAGTTTATGAATTGATGGAAATTTATACTCATTTCATAGAAATGTATGAGCTCTTTATTCGAAGTTAATTTAAATTACAAATTAATTTTTACCTTCTCCTTACATTGAAATTGATTTTAATAGAATTAAGTTTAAAATAAGATGAACCTCGTAAAAAATCTAACGTTTTATTACCGAGTTATTTACATTCAAAGTTCGAGTTCGGGTATTTGTAACTCACGTTATCCTATGAAAAATATTATTATTACTAGTAGACCCACACGTGAAAATTAGCGTGTTTTTACTGCATTTTTTCGTTTGGTTTGCCAGTGGACGCGGGCTTTGCGAAGGAGTTTCCACATTGAAGGATGTGCCTTTGGTATCCACAATACAATGCTTACAATACATGTATACCCTACCGAATTTCCTCCTACCTAAATCCTTAAGAGCGTCACAGAGAGACAAACCAAGCAAGCAAGCAAGCAACAAAGTGTGTATTATTATATAGTGGAATTATTTTATTATTCTATAAACGTCAATTGCGTCATTTGCTCACATATCCACCACGATGACGCACATCAGTGAAGCTTCGTTTTAAATAACAAAGGAATATTCAATTAAGGACTGACCTTAAGCTTAATACAAGCATACAATTGTCATGGCAACTAAGCTGGCTGGACCGTATCCAAGCTACCGCCCACGCTTAGCACGCTTAGATTTGCGGCAGTTATTTCATCAAAATAATTCATTTTAATTTGAATAATTCCACCATATATTAATGCACAGTTTGTTGCTTGCTTGCTAGGTCAGTTTCTTTGTGATACTCTTAAGGATTTAGATAGGAGGAAATTCGGTAGGGTATACATGTATTGTAAGCATTGTATTGTGGATACCAAAGGCACATCCTTCAATGTGGAAACTCCTTCAAAAAGCCCGCGTCCACTGGCAAAAAATACAGTAAAAAAACACGGGAATTTTCATGCGAAAGTCTACTAGTTAAATAACTAGTGTACCCAGCCGTCAAAAATGACGGCAGAGATTTTGTGATAATACCCGTGCCATCAAATATGATGGCAAATACTGTTGGAAAGATATTAAACAAAATTACATATAAGAACGCAATGCAATATATTTAGTTTTATATATATTTACAAAGGACAAACGTTTTAATTGAGTACTAGCAGGACCCGCGAATAATTCGCAGTTAGTTCAGTATCCATGGCTCCAGTGTAATGTATCTGGTGTTCCATATTATTATTAATTCCTTTTTCATGGTGTCTGTTTCCCATGTTCTCTAGAAATTGCTGTCTCTCCACCTCGTTCATATCATTTCGTCTTTCTTGGTCTCTGTTTCTCATGTTCTCGAGAAATTGCTGTCTCTCCACCTCGTTCATATCATTTCGTCTTTCTTGGTCTCTGTTTCCCATGTTTTCTAGAAATTGCTGTCTCTCCACCTCGGTCATATCATTTCGTCTTTCTTGGTCTCTGTTTCTCATGTTTTCTAGAAATTGCTGTCTCTCCACATCATTCTTATCATTTCGACTTTCTTGATCTCTATTTCTCATGATTTGAAGATGCAATTCTTGCTCCTCCTGACTCATATTCATCCTTCGCTGTTGCATTCGTAGTCTGCTTCTATCACGAGTTGCTTGCCTTTCGTCTTCTCGCAAGCGCTGTCGGCTCCTTCTCTGTCGCTCTCTTGCTGCTTCTCTTTGTTCTCTTATTCTCTGCTCCATTATTTTAGATCAGGGGTGGGCAAACTTTTGAGTGCAAGGGCCACGTCCAAAAATTCGCAATTTCATGGGGCTGCATAGTACAGGTTCGCACATAAGTAAGGTATTGTCGGTATCACTGATACGCTAGCAGCACTTTTTAAAATTTAAAAAATTCTAAAATCCCGAAAATTCAAACAATTCAATAAATTCAAAAACTAAAAAAAGAAAAATTTTAAGCAATTTAAAAAAGTAAAACAAAATCAAAAAATAAAAACAACTAAAATATTCAAAAAACTCAAAAAATTCGAAAAATTCAAACAATTAAGCCATTTGAAAATTTACAAAATTAAAAACATTAAAAAATAATTTAAAAAACATAACAAATTTAAACCATTTAAAAAATTAAAATGTGGAAAAAATTCTAAAACCAAAACATTCATAAAATTCCCGACCCAAAGTAACGTAATGCAACGTGACCCGACCCCAACCGTATAACAGATACCGCAATGAAGGGTGTGACGCACATGTACGATAGTCGTAAGCGTATTAATATATAGATTTCTTTAATGACAACGTTCCTAGTGAAAACTAAGACACTTATTTTTCTACTGCTGCAATTGACTCTGCAATTCGTGTCATATTCGGGTACAATGTACCCGAATCATAGGGCAATACCCCGGCGAACTCGGTACCCACGATACGGACTCGAGTATATAAAGCTCTGGATCTCTCAATTTTTTTTAAAGCGACACGAAACATATAGATAAATCAATAAATACATAAATAAATACGTAAACACACGACGGTCATTCTTAGTATTAGATTATAATTGCGTCTCAATGGCACCCTCGTGTAAAAGTGAACACTCCTGCGTAGAATTTTTGCTTTTAAGAACACACAATGGTTTTTTATTGGAAATTCATTGTTTTAGGAAGGCGTTCGTCTACCTGTGGTTTTTCTTAATCGCATGACACGATTTAAACAAAGGAAGAAGAATGCCGTCGTGTGTTTTATGCTAGTTCTTCAAAACCTAGGAATTCAATCATAAGCCGAGATTTACACAAGTTAGCCGAATGTTCGAATGAAATTAAAAGCAATAACTGTGTCTTGAAACAATCATGAACATTCACGTCAGCACTGTTCTGTGTGACACACAGTACATGTGCACACAAAGAGCTCATAAAATTGTAATAGCATGGCAGGGTAATAGCATGGCAGGGTAATAGCATGGCAGGGTAATAGCATGGCAGGGTAATAGCATGGCAGGGTACTAGCATGGCAGGGTAATAGCATGGCAGGGTAATAGCATGGCAGGGTAATAGCATGGTAGAGTAATAGCATGGCAGAGTAATAGCATGGCAGGGTACTAGCATGGCAGAGTAATAGCATGGCCTCAATTGTGTCCTATTACTGACACACAATTATGATGTGACTCGTGACGCACAATAATGATGTGACTCGTGACGCACAATTATGATGTGACTCGTGACACACAATAATGATGTGACTCGTGACACACAATAATGATGTGACTCGTGACGCACAATTATGATGTGACTCGTGACACACAATAATGATGTGACTCGTGACACACAATAATGATGTGACTCGTGACACACAATAATGATGTGACTCGTGACACACAATAATGATGTGACTCGTGACACACAATAATAATGTGACTCGTGACACACAATAATGATGTGACTCGAGGCACACAATGATGTTACATCATGCAATAATGTTGTATGGTTCAAAAATTACTTTTAAAATATTTATGATAAGCATCACCAGCTTGGTCGACTGGTGAGCGAATCTGCTTTCGAGCGGGAAGACCCGGGTTCGAATCCCGCTGCCGACATGGTTAACGCGGCTAGAAATACGGCATGGGACTTGGGTAAACAACCGAATAATTATCGAAGTAATTATCCGACCCAAGAATGGATCAGAAGGTTCATTCCCATAGCCTCATTCTATTCTATTCTATATATCTGCTACCTATTTTAACCAGTACAGAAAAGCGGACCATCATTGAAGCAGTATTATTAATTTTATTTAACATTTAGTGGGAATTTTAAATATACAAGAGCCCTCACTAACGGGTCAAGGAAGAACAAAGACATCATATTACAAAGGTATTTAGTAAAACGGCGAGATAGAAATTTTGAAGCTTGTTGAGATAAGAGCCACTGCTTGGGTAAAAATGGTCTCATGAGCATTTAAAAGATTTCAAAGCATTAAGCGGTATCAACTGACTTCTTTTATTGTTTGAAACTTCAACACCAAAAATTATTTGAAATCGTGGCAAGAAAATCTACAACACAAAAATTGCCCTCAATAGATTTCGTGTGAAACCAATCCCGCTAAACAGCTCGCCTGACAACTGCTGGGCAGGTCCCAGCTCTCCTAGCAACTGCTGGGCAGGTCCCAGCTCTCCTAGCAACTGCTGGGCAGGTCCCAGCTCGCCTAGCAACTGCTGGGCAGGTCCCATTTCACCGGTGACTTCCACCCAAAAAAATAACAATAAAGTTCAAGGTAGATTGGAAGGACTTCTTCAAACACTTTCAGTCGCTGCGCAACCGACGCAGTCTCGGAAAAATCTCTGGTGTTGCAGGCAGCACCGTATATTGGATACGCTTCTCCGAATTTCCTCCCCTAGCCTTCACTGCCGCCTCATAAAACTTGTGTTCAAAAGCCGGGAATTCAAACTAGAATAAAATGTGCTGTGGTGATTGCTCAATGTCGTGGGAATCATGCATGTTAAACACAGACAAGTGATGTACGAAAAAGAGCGAGACGCCTGGAGTCGGTGATAAATAACAATTTGAATTTGCTTGTCGCAACTTCCATGTTCACTTTGTCTTAAAAGAGGTGCAAATATCGCGACGAGGGGAGAACTGAAGACTTCAACAGCTAAAATCATGGCGATATACGTGGAGGATATCAGTAGGGCACTGATCTCTATGAGAAAGCGAGGGAGAGAAAGCAACGGAGAGAAAGCAAGGGAGAGAAAGCAAGGGAGAGAAAGCAAGGGAGAGAAAGCAAAGGAGAAAAAGCAATGAGAGAAAGCAAAGGAGAGAGAGCAAGAAAGAGAAAGTGGAGAAAGAGAATTAGAGAAAAAAGCGAGAGAGAAAGTGAGGAAGAAAAAGAAGGAGAGAAAGAAAGGAGAGAAACAACGAGAGGGAAAGAAAGAGAGAAAGTGACGGAAAAGAGATAAAGAAAAGGAGAGAAAGATAGAGAAAGAACGATAGGGAAAGAGAGAAAAAGGAGAGAAAGAAAGAGAAAGAGGGAGAGAGAGAAAGAGGGTAAGAAAGAGAGGAGAAAATAGGGAGGAGGACAGAAAAAGAGAATAAAAGAGAAACAAGGAGGAGAGAGAAAGCGAGGAGAGGTAAAGAGAGAGAGAGAAAGAGAAAGCATGTGGCAGAAGAAAAACAAGGGAAAGAAAGGATAGGGAGAGAAAAGGAGAGGGAGAGAGAAGAAGTAGAGAAGGATATAAAGAGCAATAATTAAGTCTCAACTACAAAATTCACTGCAGGACACACCAGCGGTCATGTTGCTGGTTGTGTGGTGAGTAGCTGTGTTATTATTGAGTCTTTATTGTGCAGCACACACTGACGAGGCTAGACACCGGCAACATACGTCCTCTTCTCCACACCGTGAGGAGCTCAGGAGTCCTACATGTTCTCACAGAGAGGAGTTCAGGAGTCCTACATGATCTCACAGAGTGCGAAGTCCTTCAGATGCAACGAAATCAAATATTTTTCTTAGCAGCACCGTACAGGTGCCCAGGTACGGCCACGCAGGTGCCCAGGTACGGCCACGCAGGTGCNCACACGCAGACACACACGCAGACACACACGCAGACACACACGCAGACACACACACACACGCACACACACACACAGCCGTTTGCACGTCACGGCAAGTTTGCCTGCCACCACAATTTAAGTAACTTCTCATGTCGTTAAATTAAGTTCAGTTGGCACCAAATGAAGCACTCCAGCTTCATCTCAAAAGTAACTCACACGTAACAGAGAACTGGGCCTGTGATCGTGAATTCAAACCACGGTCCTGAAGTGCAGCGCCGTGATGATGACGGATGAAGTGACTTATTCTTCTGGGGCAAACTGAAGCGTGCAGAATAATGGAAGATGAAGGAAGTCCTGCCTTCATGCTTCCCTTGAAGGCGCTGGGGTGGAGGCGCTGGGGTGGAGGCGCTGGGGTGGAGGCGCTGGGGCTGGTCTCTTGCTTGGAGGAAGAGAAAAAGGCAGACTGGGCGGATGCTTCTGTCCATTAGGGATCAGTGTAGGTGATCTTAGGGATCAGTGTAGGTGATCTTAGGAATCAGTGTAGGTGATCTTAGGAATCAGTGTAGGTGATCTTAGGAATCAGTGCAGGAGATTTTAGGGATCAGTGTAGGTGAATTTAGGGATCAGTGTAGGTGATGATCTTAAGGATCAGTGTAGGTGATGATCGTAGGGATCAGTGTAGGTGATGATCGTAGGGATCAGTGTAGGTGTTGATCGTAGGGATCAGTGTAGGTGATGATCGTAGGGATCAGTGTAGGTGATGATCGTAGGGATCAGTGTAGGTGTTGATCGTAGGGATTAGTGTAGATCAGAGGTCGGCAAACTTTTTTATACGTCGACCCCTTCATACGATATTTGTATTTACATCGACCCCCTCCATGCACACACACATACAAATAGGTGAAAAAAATATTAAACCATTATTGACATTTTTGAGGACCAAAAAATAAAAATAAATGTTATAAACCAAACCAATCTTGTGTTATACCCTATACAATGTTTGAAGATATATATTAAGAGAAAGAGGCAGTCTTCACTGTAATAAAGTAAAAAAGAAAAGAATAGAAGTTTACCTACCTATAGAGAATTTTGACTGTTTCGAAATCTAGCAATACTTATCGTTGAAAAATTGATATGAACTTAATTATATAAAACAAATTTGCTACTTGACAATAATATTAACTGCCATGGAAATACGCAATATACTTTTTATTAAAACAGAATAATGAAAAATACATTAACTTACCTTTTTATCAATAAACTTGATATTAATGAGATGGATGAGCTTGATGAGCGGCAGCAAGGCTATTGATATTTGGTTTAAAATTTGTAAGCTTCAACCGTAAATCACCACGGTTTTCCAAGTTTAGTCTATTTCTCTGCATTGTTAGAATTGCATTCACATGGCTAAAACCAGCTTCAACCATATATGAAGTTGGGAATGCAAGCAATAAAGCTTCGGCTCTTGCTTTGAGCTTAGGATATTTAGTGGCAGTACTGATATGGGACCAATATTCAGTAAGGGTTTTACGTTGAAACAACGTTTTAGCTTTCAGATCTACGGACATTTCGACAAGTTTATCTTCTAAGTCAGATATTAATTTTTTTGTCTGTTTTCATATCAAATGGAGTGACAAGCCATTCGGGAACGTGCATATTTTCCAAATCTTGGAAACGTGTTTTGAAGTCTTCTCTTAGTTTATTCAGATGTTTAATATATATCTCTCCAAGTCACTGTCTAAAAAGCTCTCAAACTCTTTCAGCATTCGCAAGTTTGAAAAATATTTGAAATCTTTACGTGCCAGTGAACATTTACATAGCTCAATTTTTGCTTGAAAGCCCATGATAATTGTTCGAGCTTTAATGATTTGTACATTTTTGCCTTAAAGACGTTTTTGTACTTCGTTAAATTTTTGAATAGAGATCTGCCAAATAAAACAAATGGCTTTCGCACCGTTTTAATTCGTCACATAATGATGGATTTACATAATGACCAAGCGATGGACCATATAATTCAACAAGCCTCTGCAAACTATCGCCTCATGATAACCACCTTACTTCAGTGTGCAGAAGCAATTGGTTGAAAGTTTCATCATTTTCTTCACATAGTTTTGCAAATAGTCTGCAATTCAGAGGATGGACTTTAATTTTATTGATAGATCTGATGTACACTTTCAAAGCTTCATGCAGTTCACCAGTCAGTTTTTTTGCTACAAGATGCTGTCTGTGTAAAACACAGTGAACAGCATATACAGTAGGAACCTTTCCCTTAAGAAAGACAGAAAAACCTCTGTAACGACCAACCATAGCTGGTGCGCCGTCGGTTGAAACTGCACTAATATTACCGAACGGAATTTTGTGCTTGTTCAAATATTCTTATAAGCAAAAAAATCGTTTTACCTTTTGAATCAGTTTCAAGATAATCAGCAAAGAGAAACTCGTGAACAGTGTTATTCAGAGTCGGGGTATAAAACCTCACATAAGCCATGAGGATATTTGAACTTCCGAAAGTTGATTCGCCAAGTTGAATAGCAAATTTAGAATGTTGGAGTTCTGAGGTTACAGTTTATTCAACATCAAAGGCCATTTCCTGAATGCGCCGCTGCACAGATCTTTCACTTAACGGTATGGATTTTAGAACTTGTTTAAAGTTTTTTTCATAACATTTTCGATTACATCTTTTATAGCAGTTAATATGATCTCTTCGCTAATAGTGAACGGTTTGCTGTATGCTGAGAAATGCTGTATGATGCCTACAAACCTCCTTCACTATCAGCGCTAGCAGATGATTTTAAAAAATGCATTCAAATATGGCTAAGCTCTTAATTTTCTTTCAGCGTTTTGAAATAATCAAGATCTTTGTTTTTCTTATCAGAATGGATACTTTCTAAATGGTCTTTCATTTTAGCTGGTTTCATAGCATCATTGCTAAATGTTTTTTCACACAACAAACACACGGGCATAGTTTCGTTTGCAAGCGATAGTACAAAGCCAAATTTCAAATACTCCGGAGAATATTGCCTACATTTTTTCTTAGAATTGCTATTGGGCATTATGAATATTGGAAATAACTCTTTATACAAAAAGCAGTGCAAATTTTAAACACAATAACACAAGCAGCACGAGACCGGCACAAACCAAATGAAAGATGGCAGGCAATTAAGAGCTAATGACCTTGTACGCACCCGCAAACGAGACTGAGGCTGTTTCGAACGTGTTACGAGCTCGTTCGAATTCATTCAACAAACATCACCAGCTTGGTCGACATCACCAGCTTGGTCGACTATCACCAGCTTGGTCGACATCACCAGCTTGGTCGACTATCACCAGCTTGGTCGACTATCACCAGCTTGGTCGACTATCA
>VCRD01007917.1:6562-19364 GCA_006783055.1 Trinorchestia longiramus
TTTAATAAGTAGTCCATTTAAAATTTTCATAGTAAAGTAACTTATGATAAATAAAAGTATGATTTAATTTTTTAAAAGGTAACAAATCATTAACAGCTCGTGTTTCGTTGAATCATTTTGTCATAAATCAAATTAAAAAGCTTGCAATCCTATCCTTCCTTCATTTCTAACGTTTGATATACGCAAGTTGTTGATATATTAAAGACATTAAGAATTTTTAGAGGCATTAGATACGTACCAATAGCCTTTCATGTTTGATGGCAATTATAAACCTCACTATTTTTTTGCAGTTCATTCGTTCTAGGACTGTTCCGTGTGCTAATAAGATTCAATAACTGAATTTGCCCTCACACCTAACAGAACGCCACAGAGGCTGCTCATGTTCCTCCGTTCATCAAAGTTACTCAATACTTGTCCACTCTTTGGATGAGTGCACCAAATCCAGCCGCTGTCAGTATGTTCAGCTCACTGTACCACGAGTTCTCATAAAAAAAACTAAAAGCAAAATGCTGTATTTTGCAGTGCTGACATCTCGGGAACGGAAGAATCTAAAGGCTGTACGTCAGTTGAAAAAAAGTTATTTGAAGTTTATTTTTTTAATTGGAAAGAGTTCAATGAATGGGCGTGTCAAAGTTCCAGAGGTACGTCAATTTAATTGTTTCAACTTTTTGAACACTCGTTAAGGTTCAATGCTTGCCGGGGTATGAGAGTTCTACAGGAACACCCGGATGAATTAGCAGACCGACGATAATTCTGTCCAAATCGTAAAATCTCACAGAATTATATAGCCCGGGTTTTGAGACTTTTCTGATAGACAAAAAACAATTCTAAGTTAAAATGGCGGAACTTGCGGGCCGCGGGGAGGGCACTGAGTTGTGCTGAAATATGTGCTCATTACCCGCACGCCTAACATGAGTGCATGAGGTGATTTAAACATCAAAGACTTTATTGTAGATCTCGGCATTAACTTTCTCGTGGTTGAGGACAAAAAGTGAGTTAAGATGTCGCCTCTACTGGAGACCCCGCAGATGACCATGACGCCGACCCGCTTCTTCGCCGTCATCGGGGCTTCAACATCAGAGCTCGAGAAAGCGATCTAGGTGTCATTACGTCTGTTATAAGTCCACTCGACTGGGAATAACAATGTTCTCTCAGATAAAAATTTACTATAGCCCCTTTCATTTCAACCAGGTCAAAACTTTCATCTTTCAAAATAAACATGTGGTTGTTTATAAGATGACTTTCACCTTGCAAGTAAAATGCAAGGTTCATATCCTCGAAGGTTCTCTGAACCGTTCACCTACTGACAGTCCTCTCCTTTGCCAATTTCGAGAGTGATGTTATCGGATTACCTTTGATGCTTCTCTTGAGGTCGGCCAGAAAACGGGGTGTGCAAATTCCATCATTTTCTGACCCCTGGGCGACTCTTTGTTCTTGGGTCGACTCGTCAAAAAGCTTGCAAACATCGTAAACAGCCTGACTGAGATACTTAAATGATTTTTTAATGTCTAGGGTGTGCGGCAGGCAATGTAGTTCCCGCTACAAGGCTAAATTCTACGCCGACGAAGTCGAAATTCAAACAAAACTTTTCTGACACAAGAAATGGATAGCTATTAGGGTAAGTTTTGCCAAGCTGGATCATGTCATACATCATTAATTCAAGGTTGTTAACGTGCTCAGATTTATCTCGATCACTTTGTATTGTAAGCTCTTTTGCACATCGTAGAAACATAATTTTTCACTCATTCCAACACTATAGAGAGTCTCAACTCGCACAAAATTACGAACGAATTAAAAATTAATCACTTCATAGACGGTTACCAAATGCACATTGTGGTTACATCCAGAATGATTACAAAAGACACAGGCTCACTTTCAACTGCTCAGAAGTATGAAAATTTCCAGCTTATGAAGATATTATTAACAACTGATCTCTTAATCATGAATATGAAAATTTAAAAGAAAAATATCGATGATTTATCCACATCTGTATCACATCTACTCAAACAGACAATATAATATAACCTACAAGTTTTCGTTGTTTCTTCCTATCTACACTAGAAGAAGATGAGCGCAGTACTTTGAAATAGGTTTTTCTCGTCTTCAAAAGAAAATTGGGATTTCATTTCATTTCATCGGATGCAGATAAATTATATGTTACATTGCACAGAGCTAAAACGTTATTTCGTAACCAAGAGCAGCAGTACGACAGTCAAAGTGACTAGAATTAGAGACATACGTTCATAGACGAACATTGAGTGTAGCACGATAATGAGAAGACCACGCTAGTAAAATGAAATCGTCCATCTATAAGAAGGACTAAAGAGTTTTATCTGGTGTGTTATTTTATGTATTCTGGTTATTAATCCAAACATCAACTTGAATTTTGTAATTTATAAATCAATTTTTCTAAATAAGAATTTTTAAATCACTATCGTGTTACAGTTGCAGTGCAATAATACTTGTATCTTCTGGTATCTACAATAGTTCAACATTGACGGAGCATTCTCTCGTGTTGATATATATTAGAGAAATACACATTTACATAGTTAACAACTTTGCATGAATAAACGATCAATTAAAAACAAGAAATTGTGGCATGTTTCAATGCACAACACTGAATTGCATACCCATGTGTTCAATCGGACTTTATTATGATTGATGCTTTAAATCATAGACTACAAATTTATTGCTTAAAACAGGTTTTATATTACTTATAAGGTCTTTTTATTGAAAACTGTTTCTCTACAATGTTCGTGTATTGAAAATTAGTGGTTAAGTGGTAAAGGATATCTGGTTATGTGAAATATATTTATTCCCCAATAACTAAACAATTAGATAATTTCAATCAACAATGAACTCACGATATTGTTCAACCACCTCTGTCATCCAGCAGGTAGATGTTGATGCTTCGAAAGTTATTAAATATTGAGCTCACAAAGTTGTTCACATTCTTTTTAATCACAGCCTTCAAAGATTTTCCTACTATTCAGAACATTTTTTAATGAGCGGAAAAAAATCACATGGTGCCAGGTCTGGCGAACATGGTGAATGGAGTAGAGCACTTCAGTATTTGTCTAATCGTGATTTTCATGTGTAAAGATATCCTTACACGATATTTCACTCTATAATTTTTTTGCACGATTTTCTCAGACGTTGCAGCAGTCACCAGCACAAGTCTAGTGTTAGCCTGTAATAGTGATTGTATAACTCGAAATCGAAAAAACAGATGATTCCTCCGAACACAAAGCCCAAATTTTTACATGTGGCACATGCAAAACTATACATATTTTAAATCAACACACATTAGGGACGAAAAATGGTTTGTTTAAGTTGAAGCCATGAGAGTTCGAAGAGTGTCGTTACATTTTGCTTCCAATATAAAGAAACTGAAGACTCGACACACTGCAAAAACTTTCGTCATTTATTTTGAAAGGTTCTTTTTCTTTCCTTGATTATCTTAATGTTAAAAACATTTCAACTTGATACGGTTATCTACGTTGAATACAACTCCTGTTAAGTTATTTTAAATAATACCATCATTTTATTATCATATTAGCGCAAAAGTAATGACCGATTTAAAGAAATAGGTAAAAGATGATTAAATCTACACATATGAAATTTTTATACATTTATATAGTTTCCGTTGTTTTCAATTACTTCGTTTCCATTTACTAAGCAGGTTATATATGGCACACCTGGGAAATTCTCAAGCTTTGAAAGAAAAATATGAAGTCAGCTCATTTTCAATTTCTTCTTATGTACTTAACCTAAGGCCATTCAAATGTTTCTGTAATCTTTCAAACGAATAGCAATCAGATGGAACAAGGTCAGGAGAATAAGGTGGATGAGGCAGTATTTCCCAAATAATTTCTTCCAAAAGGTGTTTAATCAGTCGAGCTGTGCGAGAGCGAGCGTTGTCGTGATGAAGAACGACGCATTTTCTGTTGGACAAGGATGGATGCTTATTGATCAATTTTGATTTTAGTTGACTAAGTAGCTGACAATAATGATTAACATCAACTGTTGGGTTATCGTCTTACAACTCATACCGTATTTTTCCTCCAATATCGCATCAAACACTCAACATGATCTCTTTTCGATGAAGTTTTGCTATCAGTTGTAGAAGTGTTTTACCTCCTCGACTGATCCATCATCGACATCTTGCAACATTTGGTAAAGGATCTATTTCTCATCTCTTGAAACAACCCTACCCAACAATGATGCTTGGAAGTGTCGTGAAAGCAATGGTTGACAACAAACAACTCGCTGTTGACGGTTCTATGGAGTCAGATCATGACTGACCCATTTTTTCAACAGCTGAAGCCTTTCCAATGAGCTTCAACTTACGTAGCACAGTTGTATGGACTACGTTCAATTGTCGTCTTAGCTTTTAAGGAGTGCTAGTAAGAAGTTCTGAAAGAAGCCCTCCAAAAATTTCAGAATCATGTTTTCTGGGACGACTCTTTTTTGAATATTTTTTCAAATGAAATCACCATTTTGAAAACGTGAAAACCATCTTTTGCCAGTTCTTGCAAACTCTCACTGCATTATTCCTATAAGCATTCTAGATGGATCGTGTTTCAGCATTTTCGTGCAAAAAACGATCACATGAATGAAAACGGTTCACTTTAGTCGAAAAATTGGTTAAAACCACTATAGGAGGCAGAAAATTAAAAATATCAGTTTGAACATTAGTTTCAAAATTCGGTCTTTACTTTTGAACCAACATGATATTTAGTTTTTAGTTAGTTATATTTTATTCGATGTGCTCTAATAGTGTAGCTTCATGTAGGGGCATTCTCATACAAGTTTAGTATACTGACTTTTTCTTATTACTTAAGCGTAGAAGTGTCTCCAACATTTGAGCGAAAATACGCGTGTATGAAATATAAGTAGACTACAGTTCTCATACAACTTCAGTGAAGCAGAACCATGAATGCTCGAGTTTACAGTCATATGAGTATCTTAAATTGCCTTCTCATAACTCATTAATGTGCGTACATATAACGCTAATTCTAAGCACCATTTATCGTATTATTCCCTACAAGAATGACGTTTGCCTGGATATACATATATCACGAAGCTGGATAGCAGTTCATATTTGTTTCGTCAGCTTCAAAGCACAGTATTCAATTTCAATAAAGGCGATCACTTGTACTTATTTTATAGTATTTTTCATATCCTTTCAAAATATGTGGTCGATTTTAAAATGTCGATTTTTTAGTGGATGCAGTAATTAGTATAAAGAAACCAGAGAAGAATTATTTATAATGGATATCTACATGCATTTTGATTGAATTGTCATGTCGAGGCTGATCGTATATATTACCCTGTTATTAACCTGATTGACGTAAGCCTAATTAGGTCTCAAGGAAGAAGGCATTTGAAGAGGATAGAAACGCAGATTTCAGGTAGCACTTCTGATTCAGAACCAGATTAAAAAAAAGAACAAACGTTCATAGACTAATATAGCGTGCAGCACAATGATGAGAAGTATGCAGGTCTTTTCAAATTGTCCACCTATCAAAAAGACTGAACACTGTGATCTGAAACCTATTCTTCATTCGTTTTCTGGGTTTGTTCTCCAAATGCAGACCTAAGTTTTGTAAATAAAATTAAAAGAAAATTTTCACGTCAATGATTTAGTACACGAATCGTTATGTCTTCCACCACTTTAACTGTCGAAGGGAGAAAAATAAAAGCAAATATGCCACCTAAAATGAACTTTGTACGAGTATTTGGTAAGGTAAGATATTCTTGTTAAGATCTTTTCGGGTATCTTATAAAAATTGTATGATAAAATGAACTGTTAACTCTAAATATTAGCATATTTTCAATTAGAATTCCTGTGAACAAACTAACAAAATTCCAGTCCAACAAAATAATTGTTGAAAATATTCTTAAATGTACGTCAATAATAGTTACAATATACTTATTATTTGTTTACAAGACTTACGATTGAAAAACTCTCACGTTAGAAAAAAGAGAGGAGAGACATTGTTTAACCTTAGAGCTCTGGGTATCAGCAGGATACGACTGAGTTAATCTTCCCACAAAATTGTAGTATTTAAAAAAACGTACATTAGAAGAAAACATTTGAAAATCAAAAGAACTAAACTCTAATTTGCATATAACTCAAATGACTGACATGAAAAAAAACGTCACACTTAACATGTACGTAATCCTAAAGAAAACGTGGACTCACAGTTCTGCCCGTACTGACGAGCTTAACAAACACTCCATGAAGAAAAGTTTCATTTTATGGAATTGTTCATTAAATCAGATAATGGATTACTGTACAATTTTTTCACTAACATGTTACAGTAACTATTATTAAAACCCATACATTAAGATTCAAATATTATCTCAAACATTTTGCGTGGAATATCGTCAATTTTAAAATAAACCAATGGTTTTCCTGCTAATACAATAAATTTTCCTACTTGAAATTTTTGCGTTTCTGGTCAATTAAATTCATTGTTTCACTGTTCACGAAGTCGCCATACTGTTGTCGTACACACACGAGACAAAATTTTGTATAGAGTATTGTACAAGAATATTTATTTTTTCCCCAATTTTCATGACAAAAGTTACCACAAACTGCCTTTGCACCGGTGCCTTTATTCCTGATTTAAAATTGAAAATTCCCTAATACATTTAAAAATTATGAGAAAGAAACTTGATTATATGTTAAATAATATCGCTAAATTGTTTGTCAGACATCAATCACTGCATGAAATCAAATTCAGATGATGGCATGAATATTACACAACGATAGCTCTTAACATGTGTTCCTTTTCCCCCTGTAGTTACTCAATACAGTACGAACGTCTAGTACAATTTAGTATCGCTTTAATTACGACCAAGTACACTGCATTGATCTTTAATGATGCTCTTTATTAATTAGAACCGCCTCCATGTCGGCAGGTCACGGGCTGTTAGCATTGATTTATTGATACGAGGCTGACAGCACAGACTCAAATACCGCTAGACAGAACATTCGACACACATGCTACCATTGGATAACGAACATACGACACACATGCTACCATTGGATAGAGAACATCCGATCCGCATGCTACCGTTAAACGGAGACTATCCGACACACATGCTACCGTGAGATATATTTCAATTAAATTTTGATAGATACTAAAAAATAACTGGAAATGTATGCCGATAGAAAATTAAACGATGTTCTGAATGTAACACATTTAAAAATCGGATGCATCACCGTTGTAGACGTCATGGTTTGTCAGCAGTGAAAACGTGACAAAACAAACGGAAAAACTTCGCAAGATTTGACTCATTTTGTCTAGTCCATACTGGCAATCAGGTGGCCGCAGTATTAAAAAGACCAGTTAACTAAAACGGCTCACAATAACACGATTTTAACTACTTAATATTGGGCTTTAGTTCAATAACTAGTAAGGAAAATTCAAAGATTGCAGTATAATTTAAGTTCATATAAAAAACACATTCCGAATAATAAATGCAATAAAGAAAAAATTGTTACCGAGGCATAACTTTGGCCATTTGCCAAAAATGGATTACCCTCGATGCAATCCATGTGAAGGAACTTCAAATTTCACACCTGCCTTCAACACCCCACTTCAAAATCTGACGCCGCTTGTGAAAGAGAAGCAAGCAAGTTGATCGCCTGGGTTCCTCATGCTCTCAGTGAGCAGAGAAAAGAAGATTGCGTGTCACAGCAGCATGTCTTATATGAATTAACAGGTCAACTGCAAAACAGCCGAAACTGATTGACAAAGCGAATGTTATTGGATGTTTTTACATGCTCACGTATTCGAGATCAAACGTCAGTAAATTACGAAATGAAAAATCTTTTTTAATCACTTCAAAGAAGTACTGTTGGTTATGAAGTTTTATTTACGAACGCCAATCATGTAAATAACACTGCCCAAGGTTAAGACACACAAGAAAAAGGATGCTACACGAAGTATTAAAATATATATACACGGAAAACTACGATGAGACGTCCCAGTCACACAGTGACGAAAACCGTCAACATCTGAACAATTTAGTACTAGTAAAAGCAAAACTCTAATATTTCAAAAAGAAAGAAGAACGTAACAAATATCGTCAGAAAATTCATGGTTGTCATCATATATACTCGTCAAATTCAGTCAGACAAAGTAGCTATTACACAAATCTGCGATACGATAAGAAATGCACGTGGGTATAAAATTCTCAAATCGCCAATCCTTCAAATCTAAAACTAATGGGAGACAACAAGTCCGGAGTAATTTTGCTTATGATCAATAAGCGAAAATATTGTGGGTCACAATCACTGATACATTCCTCAGCCAACGTACAGATTACTGAACGAGGAGTATGAGCAACTGACAAGCAATGAGCAAGATCCTAACTGACGTTCTCAGATGTTGTAGTCCAAGATTACGTGACGTCATACCAATATACCATGACACAACGTAATCAGTCATGGAAGTCGTCAGCTGAGTTGCAGGAACATTTCCGTATTAAACACAAGACAAATAGAAATAACACTCACTTTCAAAGCATTCAATGAATGTCATCAATTTAATCTTAGGAGAAGTATTTCAAAATACTAGCTAATTGGGATATTAATATTTTACAGTTTATTTGAGAAGTCGAGATTTGGGCAGTACTTGATAATTCTTGACTCAATGTGTTGATGAGAACTTACTACATAGTACTGAAAACTTTCTTTCACCTATCAATTTACAATGTTGAAGCGAAAATCATTATTTCAAAATACTTGTATAAGACTAGTGATGTTATGCAAATATTTTTACACGATTCTGATACAGTCGTGGATCCATAAAACAGCATTTTCATATAGGGCTTAAATGTTTTATATTCCTTTTAAATGTTCAAGTAGACAAAAATTTTGATTTTTTTCATATAGGTGTTGGTCACATTATCAACATCGCTATGTCATTCTGAAGAAAACAGCTTAGCTGTGATTTTCAAGTACAGTGTAAGAGAACGTAACAAAAACTAAAAGAATCTTCATACAACTCATATGCAAGCAACACATTTCTTTAACAGCAACCAGTAATATAATTTGTCCTTCAAATTAATAATTGTCCATAAGATCTACCACACACTTTGGACGACTATAGAAAAATAGAAATGTTTTATGATTAGTAAAAAGTAATGAACAAATTGAACGAAATAATTATATACGTATAAGGAATATTGTGTTCTTTAACTGATACTCGTAATCCAGAACATTTAATATCCAAAGCGATCATTTAATTGTACACCACAAATTAATTTTAGGATTGAACTACGAGCATTTTAATCAATTTGAATCACTAAACACACGTCTAATATAATGCGTTATCAACAGCATGATCTCGCAAATAGCGCCTGTGGAAATAAGCACCAGGTGTTACCACTTGCAGCAGAAATGTTCACCAGAAGCTCATGCGCGTGAAGGCTGAAGCTCACGTCAGCCGGAATCACTAAACTGAAATTAAACTCCTCTCTCGGGCACTGAAAAAGATTTGTTGTTGTACACACCTTCTTCACTGTCAAAAATGAAACAAAAAGGATGTTGAAGAGCAATGTTTAAACTGATTTAAAATGGAAATCCAATTCCAACTTAGACATAGAACTACACTTAGGGCAGCGCAACTTTGATTACAAAATCGCGTGTATGAACTAAGAGGCACAATTCTACTGATGAACAATCGCAAAGAAATTCACCGTTTAATTTCATGAAAATGGCACTTAGTTATGTAGCACTGAATAATACGTGCGGGCCTTAATCCCCCATTCATGATAGCCCTCAAATTGACATGCTAAGCTTCAATTCCGCTTTTTGAAAAGAAGAACGAATTTAAACTGCGCAGTTGTGGCCGAGCAGCTCACCAGGGCAGCGTGACACTGTCTGGAAACAGTGTGTTAGTGCTGGCATGTACTGACAAATTTATTTTATTTTCTTAGGAACAAATTTTGCGTTTTATTTAACATTTGGGAGCTTTTTACCAATGGTATACGAGCGTTTTCACAACACCGTAACACCGGTTTACTCACTATCCGATCGCGTGACGACTTTAGGTAAGAAAATTCAGTAAATTTCAACCAATCAGATGACTGGGGGTGTTGAACCTGATTAAAAAGGAAAATGGTTCCACTCATAAGGCAATTGGGTAACTTGATCCTCGCAAGTCAAATGGTAGGAGGATAAAATGATAAAACGAACCCTTCCGCATCATAAAAAGTACTATATTAACCCAGTTTCGTTTTCCTCATATCAAGTATCTTCATATTGTGTCTCCAAATATAAGAGCTATGAACCCCTTTGTGAATGAGTTCAATATAAAAAAATAGCTAATGTTTCGCAGTGCGACTAATTTCAGACTTATTTTTCTGCCTACAGAAAGAGCTTAACCAAAAACACTACACATGAAATAAAAACGTGCAGTGAATTCACCGCAATAACTGGAGTGTTGAAGAAATCCAATCAGTGGAACATAACATCCAAGATTTGAAATTAGTTTCTGAAAAACGGTGTGATGACTTGAAGGATGGACGACTGTGATGTAACCCGTCATTTCTGATGGCTGCCTCTGTTGCTGGTACCAGGACTCCTCACCACCTCCGCCACCGGCGGTCACACCTGGACCATCACTTACGTCAGCCAGAAACGAATTGAAGCCGAAGGCTTGGTGAAGGAAACTCACCAACTAAACCATTCTATACTTGCAGCAGCCCTGTGCGGCAGCAAGGGCTGGTGCAACTCCTACTGCCCACTTGATGGAGGTCGCTATGCGTTACTTTCTCTAATATCTGTTCCATTCAATGAAGACCCGATGAACAAACCATTTCAAATCTACTACACAAACAGGATGAAGAACCTCCTTACTGCTCAGGCTACAATCATTAGCCATAATGCAACTAAAATGTACTCCTTGTATCCTAGCAGAGGAGTAAATAATCTGATGGATGGGTTATGGGATCTTGAAATTAAGTATTGTTATTTTACGACTAAAGTTGATAAACCTTACTTTGTAATCGACTTGGGCAACTACACCACTGTGCAAAACGTGTCGCTTATGGCGAAACCAAAAATGGGGACCAATGAACATTTCAGTGAGCTGGAGGTTCGCGTAGGAACAAACGTTGCCAGTGAAAATTTCAGCAACTACACGATGTTAGGATACTACGAAGGTCCTGTGCCATATCCGGCATACGAATACAACACAGACTCGGTAACTGCAGTGTTAGGACATTACGTTTCCGTTCAGATGATGATGAACGCAAGTAGAATGCAAATTTGTCACATTTAAATTTTCGGATTCTGAAATTAGCATTCACCGAAAACGTTCCGCAGGTATTGAACTAAAAAATAAAAAGCGAAAGTTGCATATAGTGTTTGGATATTTTAAAGACAGGATAATTTACGTCACATTTAAATCTACTCTCCCAGTTAATGAAATACACGCGTCTGATGTCAACGTGAGGATGAAAATAATGGCATGCACCAACAGCAACCTCCTCGTGCAGGCAAGAATGACGACGAATTTACGAGTGCAGAGCAGTATTCATCCAGCCAGGAGGATTAAAGAAATAACAAATTTTGATGTTGATCACATCAGGGAAAGAAAGAACGACTTCACCGTTTAATTTGTACTTGACATATTGTGAGTTCACTGGTACTCCTGTTCAGTGTAACGTACGTACTAATTTCAGGTTTTTTCTGGAATATAATCATGAATAATTGTTAATTAAATTTAATTTGACTCTGTATTCATGTGGTCAAATGTGTCGTGACTTCGAAAATTTGAACTTAAATACTGCTCCAACTATACTTATCACTTGAGTAGTGATGACATTTACAGGTTGAAACAACTCGTCCTGTGTCGTGAGCTTTCGTATTTTTGTTCGGTTTTACTCGTAAAATATTTTTTAATCTAACCTTACAGTTCAAATGGATGGACCTACCAAGGACAGTATTGATGTGCTTTGCTCCTTAATAATAAATATTGCACGCTTCTTCATCTTCACACGAAAATTAAAAACGATTATGCTAACCGAAGAGTGAATCAGTACATACCGTGAGTGATGATATTAAACGCGTATTGTTATGTAATAAACATTAACTTAATTCTAATAGAAAAGACGTGTGTTCCAGGACGTGAAAATTCTTCAACTTCATAGAAGACAGACCTTTATCATAGAGCTTCTTTGTTCTTTTGGGCGTGTCTTGAGTGTTGCAAGACTTGTAGTGCTGAGACGAGGCTCCGAGTGCTGAGAGACGAGACTTCAAGTGCTGAGAGACGAGACTTCAAGTGCTGAGAGACGAGACTTCAAGTGCTGAGAGACGAGACTTGAAATGATAAGACGTGATTTGAAGTGCTGAGACGATGGTTCAAAACAGTCAAACTGTAATGTTTACTGAATTAATTATCGGTTTTCAAATTTTATTAGACGTTCAAGGCACATGCTGATGACAATTTTTTGTATAATAACACATTAAATTAAAAACAATTCAAACAGATTCTCCATTGATGTTAAGTTCACGTTTTGAATTATTGAAAAAAGTAAACGTATCGAAAATAATAACATTTCTTTGGGTTCTTCTGGTTCTTCAATTTAAAGACTCGCACATAATTAGTATTGTACTTGTAAATAACATTGTACTCACACATAATCAGTACTGTACTCGCACATAATCGGTGTTGTACTCGCACATAATCGGTGTTGTACTCGCACATAATCGGTGTTGTACTCGCACATAATCGGTGTTGTACTCGCACATAATCGGTGTTGTACTCGCACATAATCG
>VCRD01007923.1:7598-19347 GCA_006783055.1 Trinorchestia longiramus
GACGTTTTCCCATCTCTTTCAAAGGCAGTCATTACTTTAGAGACAGTACCTCTTGAAACGCCAAGCATTCGGGCAGTTTCTGTTACACTAGCGCCTGCCATACGACGACCAAAAATTTGGCCTCTTTAAAAGTCCGAGTGGTCTGCCATTTTTAAAAATTATTACCAAGTTTTTATTAAATATCTGTAAAAAAACAGTTATTTCAAATACACATCAAATAACAAAAATAAAAAACAAAAAACATTAAAATATGTCAAATTTTGATTGTTTAAAACATATTCAAAGATTATGATGCCAAAATGTAAGGTGTTTCCATTATTTTGTCCAACCCCTGTACTTGGTTCAGCATCGTACAAATTTTCCAGTTTTCGTGTCGAATTGAGTGTTGGCTGGAGGTACGAGACTGTTTTTAACTTATACAAATAAATTTAGTCTATAATGATAAAAATAAATATTTAATAACGACAAATTTTATTACTTTTTTGAAATTATCATAGGAAAATATCGAATAACAATCCTAAAACTTGATGAACAAATTAAAACGAATGTGGTACAAAAATTATGCACAATTTCATTGGATTAACCCATGAATTTGACACCTTAGAGGCTCAAATTGGTCTTTTTATAAGAACAGTTATGAAAAATAAAAAAATGTATCAAGTTTATGTCGACATATCACGCAGTACAATAAAACTCCACAGTACATGGGATCGGGTTTTTAATTAACGCTAACATCTTGAGACTAGTGATGACACTATTATAAAATTCTTAGGTATTCTATGCAGACATGCATGTGGTTGTACCACTGAATCAAAGCTTAAAATTACGAGCTCTAAGAATGCAACAGTTTTTCCGTCGGAAGAAGTTTCTTATAACAATGTTTTAGTTTCAGGCTCCAGCAATAAGACTAAAATGTTGAATTAAATACGAGTTGAAGTGGAATTTTCAGTTGTGGTTTATAATTTACTGTTAGATCAGTTAGTGTGATGCGCTGATGATCTATAAAATGGATTTATAATGTGGTTAGCTGGAAACTTTATTTCGTTTAAAAAAATCGGAAGTGACATAGAAGAGACATATTAGAAAATGTGAACATAAAGTTGAAACACGTTTCACAAATGATTGAAATTGATATATTGATGAAAGTAGATAGGAGTTTCAATTGACAGAAAGTTTCAAGGATTCACACTAGCTTATTACAAAACATAGGCTCACATAGCTTGGTCGACTGGTGAGCGAATCTGCTTGCGAGCGGAAAGACCCGGGTTCGAATCCCGCTGCCGACATGGTTGACGCGGCTAGAAATACGGCATGGGACTTGGGTAAACAACCGAATAATTATCGAAGTAATTATCCGACCCAAGAATGGGCCAGAAGGTTCGTTCCTATAGCCTCATTCTATTCTATTGGCACATGAACTTTATGATTACACTGTGAAAAATAACTTACGTGTGTTTAATAAAATCGAAGATTCCATATCAGAGGAAGACAATAGATGAGAAAGAAAAGTTAAAGATGTCACGAATTTCCATGAATGAAATACAGATAGAGGCAGAGGGGAGTTGCTGTAAATCAAAAGTTCTAAGTTTTCCCATCTGCTTAGCATTAAAAAACATTTACTAACATTTTCATATGGGCGTCATGATTATACAATAATTTAAAATAAATACAGGCGAGCATGGTGCTAGCTAGACAGATGCCTGGCGATAAAAGCAAGCGAAGAAGACAAAAGTGATATAAAACGAGTATAACATCTATTATTTAGAGAATACGCTCGATTATACTCTCTAAATCAATCACTTAACGCTTTTTCAGCTGGTATTTATACAGGGAGAGTAGCAAACACAAACAAAACAATACATTTCCAATAAAGTTAGTACATTAAAGTAGCTCTACATCTTGCCCTGCAATAGAAATGCAATTGCGTTCGTAGTTTAGGGTAACTTTGCAGTGTATAAGGCAGGCCATTCTGGAGACTGGGTATATCTACGCTAGAAAATACCCTACGCTAGAGTTACTATCCAGAGTTGGTTGAGAGTGTGTGGTGTTGTACACCGCTCTCTCCCGCTGTGAAACGACCGTGGCAAAAATTGTCTCCTTATTTGTACTGAAAATTTTCATGATGTGTCACTTAATGTTAGACTTAAATGTGAAAAATTATCGATGACTGTAAAATGGTGGTCGTGAAAAAGACGCTGTAATGTCTGTGGTGGAATGCCAGTGACTTCAACGAATGTTAGATAGTAATCCATATATGTTTCGGGTTGTGAGAGGTATATGGTTTAAGGGTTATGTTATGATGAATTTTACCTTCCACAACGGTGAGTTAATTAATTTTTTGAATACAAATTTCAACGCTGCAATGAATGATTAGCCTTCTATGATTTGTACCTGGGATGTGTTGTATATGTTTACTGAATGTGTTAAAAATGCTTGTGTGTATAGATATACATCCATATGTGTATATATATTTGTATATTAGGATAGAATTTATTTATTTTTTTAAAATTTAATGCATCCAGGAGCTCTCAAATATTCGTTTTACGGTTGAATAACTCTTTAAACTATTTAAGGGATCCGATAATTAGTCGAACATTTATTGATATTTATATATATTATATTCGAATTGGCAAGCTCTGTTTGAATAATTTTCTGATCGCATCAATAATTCAGACACTGTTTTTTGTAACCTAAAACGAAAGTTTGAAAACCCCAAGAACTTTCGAATTTATGAAAAAATGAATAATCGCCACCCTATAATAAATATATATTAAAGTTATTCAGCGCTGCTCGAATAATCAGTAAATCGTTCTGTAACTTTCTGTATCTTATTTCTTAACATAGAGCAAGCAATTTGGACATTCATTTAAAATTTATTCCTTAAAGAAAATCCATTTAAAATGAATTAAATGAATTCATTTCTAAAAGTAAAGATTATAAGGACCACCCTAACCATAATGCTACCTCCACCAAACTTCACACTTGGGATTACACTTGTGCAATCATACGCAAATTTTTATCCATAAAACTTGACTAACGTCATTCTGGCCAAATAACATAACCTTTGTCTCATCAGATCATAGGATAATGTCCTCAAATTTTGCAGGGGTTCTAAATGACCATTGTAAAATATCAGATAATTTTTAACGTAAATAAGCGTGAAAATGCATTACTTGGTGGTCGAAAGGAATCCCTTTTCTCAGAGTTAATTTCTATGTTGGTTCATTTTTAAAAGGCTGTAGTTTGAATTCTACTGGTGCTAGGAGACTAGGACAGATCTCATTCGAAAGAGCAAGATCTAAAGTTTTATTTTTTATCCAGAAGGGGTTGTTACTCACCTTGTGAATACCAGCAGTATTCAAACTACAGCCTTTTAGAAATACATACATTTTCGGGATACCCCGTACAAACCTTCATTCCAGCGGCTTCAAAATATGTCTGAAGTTCAGATCGAGTCATTCAGTGGTTTTCCTTTATTCTGTGGACAATATTTTTGGTCAGATGATCTGAAGGTTTAGATGGGAGCCCAGAATATTGTATGATAGACTAACAGTATGGTTCACTGACAACATTTGAGACTACGAACCGTGTCACCGCTGCTTGAAATCGGTATTTCTAATCTAATTGAAACTTTCCCATATCACAAACCTCTTATGAAGCGAGAAAATATGCGATGGTGCGTTTTAGCGATTCTTTAGACTTCGCCCTAGTGCATACAACTAACCAGTTCGTGGTCACATTATTGAAACTTTCACATAGTGACCATATTCACATTCACATACATCATTTCATATTGAAACTTTCGCATTGTATTACACATAGTGCAACTCCAGTGGTTACGAAAAATTAAAAAAATTGTATTCCCCCAGTAACCAAAAAACATCTAAGAAACAATAAAACACCATTTAACATCAACATTATCCTATTTTCTAGGGTGCAGAAGAGTTATTTGAAAACTGTAAATTGACGTGAAAAACCAGTGTTATGTAGTTGAAGGTATTTAACGTCAATTGACGTGGAAAACCACGAACTGGTTGAAGAATCATGTACTGTTTCTTATCTTGCAACGGTGAAGTAATCAATGATAGCATCTGTTGGGCCGACCGATTTTAAACTTTCATTTAAATTTTCTATTCATATCTCAACATTTCAGTTATTCTTGAAATTTCAGTAATTTTTTACTTTCATTTTCGAGTAGTCTCACATTGTGGTCTCGGGTACTTTTTAACATATTACTGTTATTAGTATTAATACTCATTTTTATTTCAACATTTTTAATTTATATTAAAGCAATATTTATACTTTTTTCTGTAATACAATTCTTAATTTGAACTCATCGTACATAAGATTTTAAAATTTTATTTGTTTTAGAGCTGTATAAGTACAGTAAGTACAACTTTTGGTAATGTGATGGACGTTTGTTGCAACTGCTGTATGTGTACGAAGATGATTCTTATTTTTTCTTAAATTTTGAGTGTTCTGGAGTTTTGAAATGTTCATTTTGAGGTGAAAAAACTGTATATGAATTATTAAAGCCATCAGAAAATTCTTCCAATTGTGATGACCAATTCAAATTTATATCTACACAAGCCCTCAACTCATGAGATATATTAAATATATATTTGAATTGGGCAGCACCGGTCGAATAATCGTCTGATCGATTTAATAATTCAAACAGTTTTTTTTACCTCAAAACGAAGATTTGAAAACCTCTGGAATCTTTGAATATTTGAAAAAATAAGGCCCACTCTAATATATATACCGCTTGTCTGTAACAACTAGTACTATCTTTTTAGAATTCGTTAATGGTGCCCTAAAACTATTTCTCAATTTTCACTTGATTGAAGCCTGCCAGCTGTAATTTTGCATTATAAAAACTGGATGGCTGGTACCCGCGTCAGGATCCATGAGCTAGCATAATTTCCCAGGTATAAAAATTCACCACTGACAATTGTACGGTAGCCTGGGGACTGAATAAACTCCAATGCTAGCCGCTTCAATGGGAAATTCTGTATGAGCATGCGTATCTTTCCCGAGTATGATAACTTGGCACAATGTACAGGGTGTCCCCAAAAAATGTATACATTCATTCTTAAAAATCTGTAGTTTGAATACTACTGGTGCTAGGCGGCTAGAACAGGACTCATTCGAAAGAGCAAGATGTAAAGCTTTAATTTGTGTCATTAGTACTCAAACTACAGCATTTTAAAAATGTATACATTTTTTTTTGGGACACCCTCTATTACGCTGTAACTTGGATACTGTGTGAGTTCGAGTACCAGACGTGTGGATGGGAAAGTCTACACGTATTCTATTTTTTTGCTCTCAGGTACTGAGAAGCTAAATAAATAAGTGGCAATCGTGACGATGTCGTACACGCGTGCGAAATCACAACCTTTTTCGTACATAAAAATCCGAGATAGAACTCCAGATCTAAAAAATTGTGTACCCAGTGAGATGCACAGCGTGAATCGGTAGTTCATCTCCTGTGTCAAGTTAGAATATTAGTGTTGCAATATCAGTGATTTATTTAGAGAAGTCCTTGAGTATTTCTCGGTGTAAAACGACAAATCTTGAGATAGAATTATTAACTTTAGAATTCCTTTTGAAAAGAGTTGTTAGTGTAGTTGTTAACTATTAACATTTTCGTTCCCTTTGTATGCTGCAAATGCAAGCTGTGTCAGCCATGGAGTCCTATGCTGTAGAAAATTATTTATTTCGTACTCTTTTTTTTTATGTTCGTTGAATTCACTTGCATTCAGCAGCCTTGAAGGCATGACTGTGAGGAAACGTTCGTTGAAACGAAACTTCGAAACGAAACAAAACAAAACGTTGAAAAAAGACATTTTTCGCTGTGGTATGCTTCAATTGTTGACAATTTATTTACATGAATTTATAACATGAACAACATTTCATGGGAAGTGTTGAGTTCAGTGGTGTTCCAGTTGAGAACAGAAGTAGCAGTTATCAAATCCCAATGCAAAGTAAAACGTCTCTGAAACTTCTTTTGTTCCGTCTAAAACCATAGTTTTACTACCTCTAATACCTCGACTTCGCAACCAAAAACAATCTCTGCTGCATAATTCACATAGATATGCAACCGACAGTTGTCATACTTGTACAAATATCACCTTTTTAACAGAGTACATCTGGCAGCTTCCAGCGGTCGAACGTATAGCAAACCACCGCAGAAATGATGCCCTCGGCAAGGTTATTTTTCTTGTCTCCCTCAGTCGAATCTTGCCCAGTCACAGCGCCTCATATAAGGCCCACAGGAAAGCAATTACGGTCAAAAAACTGTACCTTCTGAAGGGCACAACGTACCTCCGCAACAGACACTCTAAAAAAAAAGACGGACTCTAAAATTATGGTAGACTTTTATTACGGGTTGCTGGTGATGCAATTGAAGGACAGAGCCATTATTTCCAGTGGTTGTGAGAACGAATAGCTAGTTCCTAAAATTTAAGAGAGAAAAGAGGAGGGGGCTTAATATTTCTGACATTTATTCTAGGTAAGAAGCAGAAAATTCCTCCCATCGGAAAAACTCATTCGCTTATTCATCTCAGTACTTCTGGCTGACACATTTGACTAGTTCTCTTTGGTTAACCCTTTCATCGTCATACACTGTCAGTCTTCAAACTCATACTTTAAGAAGTAAAATCTAGTGAGAAAATTAAATGCAGAAACTCACATCAGAAGAACGTCGAAACTTCTCGACCCACTCACCACGGTATCCAGTTTACGCTCTGTTGCCTCGTCTGACAAACGCTATATTCGGCAAAAAACTTGCTAAATCGTAAATCTAATCATTAATTACAATTAGATACGATTTTTAGCTTATGTAGGGTTTAATTAAAGTGTCTTATTGTAAGTTTTTTAGTCATATGATTTATGCACAAAACGTTCATTGCTTCATCACCAGCGTTGTGTGTATTTAGGGATATATTTTCCATGTACCATGTGCAGCCATGACTAAGCTAATCTATGTAGCCATCACTGAACTAATCAATGCTTAACTAACACTGGAACCTGATACTAACGAGCGCTATGGAAAGTAAGTTTTTTAAGATCTTAAATAAGTTCTCATAGATAATTTTTCAAGACCTGCAGATATTTTATACAACTCCAGATGGCTTCATGCATGACGACGCAGCACCTCACACGTCCAGTGTGCAGTCTATAGTGCATTGCACCTACACTGTTTGTAGAATATTTTCCGAGTCTTTGTTACATTGAAAAGTTGTTGTGATTTTCTAAAGAGGACGAAGCTCAGCCTTCATCTCGCATCATTATACTCTCTAAAATATTTCCTGTTCCCACTTTTTATAATACGTGGTGCAAGAAACACGCAATCAAATCCCATAAGTTGAACGGCTTGTCTGATTAAATTCTATAAGCTCCACGGTTAGTCATAAAACTTACGAGGGATTGATGCGTGTTCAGACCCCGAACCTCTTCATGCCTGCAGGTACACCTGACAGGTACCATGTTATGAAAGTACAGGCTTCTGAGAACGCACAACCGCTGCCTAGGTCTTCTTTGTTGTGCCACTTGTAGTGTCAACAATAACCAACATGTCAGGGCATTGGGGGTAGGAGCTTAGGGTAGACTCAGGCCTGTAGACTAAGCAAGCTTAGACTTGGAGACTCCGTTGTACTTAGACTTGGAGACTCCAAGAACTCGTAAACTTGAAAGCTCCAATAACACTTAGACATGGAGACTTCATAACACTGAAACCTGGCGACTCCAATAGCACATAGACTTGGATGCTCCAATAGCACTTAGACTTGGAGGCTCCAATTGCACTTCGACTTGGAGACTGAAAATATTTTGAATTTGAGTTAAAGTTTGAGTATAGTGTTAATAATGTCCTAAATATCGGGGTGTTGACGCCTACACCTGATACACTTAGACGTTAAGACTATGAAGACAATTAGATTTAGAGTCTAAATCCCAGTTAACTTTTCCGCTTTGATCTACGCAGTTGAAATTTATACAGTGACTTTCTTTCAACCTTCTGAATATAGTCTTGAACATGCATCAGTGCATGTGGAGTTATCAATGTTTTATTCTGGTTAGTATGACGGCAGTGATGGTTGTACATTGTCGTCTAGTGGCTAACTTCAATCGAAAACCCTGAAATCAGATTTCAGGTGGCAAGCAAGCAACGAAAATATTTTGTGTACGCTCTGCAGTTTTTGTATAGAGGCAAGATTAAATTGGCGTGCAAGAGTTTTTGTACGCGTTTCAAACCTTAAAAAGTAGTCTTAATCAAAATACTTTTGTACAGTTTTTGAAATGAATTTTGAGTAAAGTTCATAATCGGCGTACAATGATTCTTTACACATTTATTGCGGTTGCCTAGCCGGTGCAAATCTTTACTTTGTACATACAGTCACTAGAAAGCTTTGAAAAAATTACAAAACCTAACCTGAGTGACCCACCGGTGGGTCATACCGCAATGTATGTGCTGAAGGCTGTTGTACATCTTAATGAGTCAAAACCAAAAAGCTGTTGTTGGTGTGTGTCGATTGAACACCACCATGTTGCGCAAGTAGAGGGAGCGATGTGACTGACGGAGCTACTGCGTACGGCAAACCTTCGTTTCCGTGATTGCGCGTATTTATTTTAATAAGTATTCGTGCGTGAGAATATTCCACTGTGCAATACCTGCGAATTCAACGTAGATTTCGTGTTGAGACAGTGATGGGGTTTATTAGGGAACACTCATACGCACACACTTGTAGACTTTATGGTATACGTGTGTGCTTGTGTTTGAGCGAATATACGTAACACGCAGACGAGGCACAAGCCTGTGTAGTGTGTGTAGTGTGTGTGTGTGGAAAAACCGAAAGGTCTAAGTACACATACAACCTCAAAGCCTTCATACACACACACACACACTCACACAGCTTTAAAGCCTGCATAAATACATACATANACATACACAGCTTTAAAGCCTACATACACACACGCACACACACAGCTTTAAAGCCTACACACACACACACACACATACACACATAGCTTTATTAAAGTCTTGATTCACACACACATGGACTTTAAATGACCATGCAACGCGGATTTAATCAGTACGCCACCTACAGCTGGAGGCGATGTGTGTTGCGTTCGTAGCGTCATAAGAATCCGTCACAATCGTGAACATTTATTCTCGATTACTTAACGTCATTTCATGTGTATGCCTCATTTCATGTTGAGACAATTGTTCCAGTTGGTTCTTGACGGTTATTAGACGTGGATATTGAAACTGGACATTGGTATTGGGTATTGCAACTGGATATTGCATAATATACTATGTGTGATAATACTATGTGAAATAACACTGCGTGTGAAAAATTTAGGAGTCGGCGCTCTTTCTACCACGAATACCAGCTCACGAGTTCAGTACAATGTTCTCCAGAGAAGACGAGATAAAAGCTAGAAAAATAACGTCTTCTCGGGTTATATATATATATATATATATATATATATATATATATATATATATTATATACGAGGGCTATTTTTATTTTCAATCCCCGATGGGCTGTAAAAAAGGCAAATGCACATAACATATTTTTTTTACCAAAAGTACTGCAGGTTTTACTTATTTGTCTACACGGCTGCCAAAACGGATCCAGTCCGATTATCCAAGGTACGACCAATTGAACATGGCTGTTATGATCGATGCTCCCGCCAAATGTGAGTTACGAAGTGTACATAATCCGTTTTCTGAAAGCAGAAAGACGTAGTGATGCTGAAATCCATTGTAGAAGAGCAAAGTGTACGGTGTCACTTTTACGAGTGAGGATTATGTACGAGAATGGTGTAGAAAATTTAACACGTTAAGTGCGAAGTGACCCACCGGTGGGTCACTAAGGTTAGGTTCTGTAATTTTTTCAACGCTTTCTAGTGACTGTATGTACAAAGTAAAGATTTGCGCCAACTAGGCAACCGCACTTAACGTGTTAAAGAAGGGTGGACCGACGTTTATGAAGAAGGCGAACAAGGATGTAAGTTAATCGCTACTGTAGGCCTCGTTCACCGTGTTGATCAGGCGGTGAACACCAAACGAAGGTTTACAATCAGTGCATTTTCTGAAGAATTTGCAGACATTTCAAGATCTACTTTGTATACAATCGTACGGGACCTCGGTTACAGGAAGCTGTGTGACCGTTGGGTCCGAACCCGTTGGGTCTGTCACGACGGATTTCTCCTGAATGGCCGCTAACTTCTTTGAAAAAGGTATCCAGAAGCTTGTGTCACGATATGACAAATGCCTCAACCGTTTTAGTGATTGTTTGATTGATTGTAGTGATTGTTACTAGAAATTAGCAAGACTTCGTAGTACTTTTGGTAATGAAATGATTATATGATGTAACTGTCTTTTTTATAGTCTATCAGAGGTTAAAAAAAAGCCCTCGTACAACGCTTAGGCCTGCATATATACAACGCTTAGGCCTGCATATATACAACGCTTAGGCCTGCATATATACAACGCTTAGGCCTGCATATATACAACGCTTAGGCCGGCATATATGCAACGCTTAGGCCGGCATATATGCAACGCTTAGGCCGGCATATATACAACGCATAGGTCTGCATATATACAACGCTTTTCCACTCAATACATGTGCGCAGAGCGCTCATTTCTATTTCCCTCCTAATATCCCCTCCGTTTCACCTCGTTACTTAGGTACACCCTGTGCCAAACTCTCTCTCAAATCTTTTCTATTGGTACCGACCACCACCACCATATATACAACGCATAGGTCTGCATATATACAACGCTTAGGCCTGCATATACAACGCTAAGGCCTGCATATGCAACGCTAAGGCCTGCGTATACAACGCTAAGGTCTGCGTATACAACGCTAAGGCCTGCGTATACAACGCTAAGGCCTGCGTATACAACGCTTAGGCCTGCATCAAGGACTACTATAAACAGGACGTGCACCGCCATGTAGCTGACTACGGTAGCAGAGGCCAGTTCACTAAGCTCAGTTTGCCCCCCTCTGTCACAGTGCGAACATTGTTGTAGTCTGTCGCTTGGTTTGAATCGGACATTGTTGTTTGTTTCGAAGCACATTGCTGCATTTCTAAGTGGATACTGTTTGTTTACAAAGTTTATTGCTAATTATATGTATTAGAAATGCTGAACAAGTGTGGGGCTGTGTCAACAAATGGAATCCCTCCCAGTATTTTCAATATGCCTGCTTCATGTTTGCCATCTCCAAAACCTGCACCTCGCCCGGCGAAAGTTGAAGACCAACAACTGAGGTATTTTCTTCAGAAGGATAAGATTACTTCATTTGATGCTTTCAAACCTGAATGTATCCTGCAGAAGCAGTATAAGAACTTGATTATTTCAAGATCGAAAGAAAGGCTTGTGTGTTTGTTCATAAACGGCTACTTCAGTGAGTGCAGCCTGTCTCTGATTGTCGAAAACGAGCCCACTTTGTGTTCCCCACTAACGCTCAGTGCGTTCAAGAACGGCATTAGTGTACCACTGTTTAAGATACTTCATCCCAACAATGGTTTGAGATCGTATACTCAGTTCGACGAAACTATGCGCTTGGCAATGCACTATGACATCCCGTTTGACAAAACGATCCAAAATTGTCACCCTTCTTCAAGGTCCTACATCAGCCTGTGTCCACACCGAGGAGAAAAAGTTGGTATTTTTGACACATCAGTTGGAACTTTTATTACAGAAGCAGTTTTCCATGAATGATTATTGTTTTGCTCT